>JAKUCV010006708.1:0-33007 GCA_028386065.3 Turnera subulata | reverse complement strand
TTTTATAGAGATAATGGATATCTATTTCGTGAGAATAAACTTTGCATTCCTGCTTGTTCTATGCGTGAGCTTTTGGTTAGGGAATCTCATGATGGTGGCTTGATGGGTCACTTTGGTATTGCTAAAACCCTTGACATTCTGCAGGAACATTTTTATTGGCCTAATATGAAGAAGAATGTTGAGCAGGTTTGTAATGGGTATGTCACATGTCGACATGCCAAATCTAGGGTGCAACCTCATGGGTTGTACACTCCTTTACCTGTTCCTGATGATCCTTGGACTGATTTATCTATGGATTTTGTGGTTGGTTTGCCTAGGATCAGGAAAGGTCGTGATAGCATCTTTGTTGTTGTTGATAGGTTTAGTAAAATGGCTCATTTTATTGCTTGTCATAAAACTGATGATGCTTCACATGTTGCTGACTTGTTTTTTAGGGATGTAGTTCGTTTGCATGGCATTCCTAGAACAATTGTTTCTGATAGGGATACTAAGTTCTTGAGTCACTTTTGGCGAGTTTTATGGAGTAGGTTAGGGACCAAGTTGTTGTTTTCTACTGCTTGTCATCCTCAAACTGATGGTCAAACGGAAGTGGTTAATAGAACTTTAGGATCTTTATTGCGTGCTGTCGTGGGCCAAAACTTGAAAACTTGGGAAGATTGTTTGCCATTGATTGAGTTTGCTTATAATAGGAGCATTCATTCTTCTACAGGTTATTCTCCGTTTGAGATTGTGTATGGTTTTAATCCACTAACCCCTTTGGATTTGTTGCCTTTACCTTTTAAAGAGATTGTTAATGTAGATGGGCAACAAAGAGCTAAGTTGGTTAAGACTATTCATGAGAAGGCTCGAAAGCACATTGAGGAGAAGAACAATAAAGTGGCACAACGAGCTAATCGTGGACGCAAGCTTGTTAAGTTTGAACCTGGAGATTGGGTTTGGGTTCACTTTAGGAAGGAAAGGTTTCCTCATCACAGGAAGTCTAAGCTGGATCCGCGAGGGGATGGCCCTTTTCAAGTGTTGGCACGCATCAATGACAATGCCTATAAGATCGATCTACCTAGTGAGTATGTTGTGAGTGCTACTTTCAATGTTTCTGATCTTTCTCCCTTTGACACTGTAGGTTTAGATTCGAGGGCGAATCCTTTTGAGGAGGAAGGGAATGATGCAAGCAAGCAAGCACCAAGTGGAGCTAATGATGGAGATTGCGCCATTAGCTTGCCTCAAGGACCAATCACACGGGCTCGATTGAAGATGATCAAGAACCACATGCTGCACTTTGTTCAAGTTTTGATAAATCAAGAATTGCAAGAAGACAAGATGATCAAGCTTGGAGAAGAGTACAAGAAGAAACCAACATGTGTCTCTGTCATTGGAGAAGAAGCCTAGTCGACTGGAGCATGTGGGCCCCAAGTCGACATATCTATTTTATTTTATAATTTAAGTTGCCAATTTTATTATATATAAAACAACAAATAATTTCGGCATGGGTCTTTTATTTCATTGGGTTATTTTGTTATTTGGGTCATAAACAATTATGGGTTATTTTTGTTGGGTTTAATTAGTCCAATATGTTGTTGGATTAAAAGTCAAAACCTAGTCCAACTAGGAGGTGTGGCCGACTTGGCCAAGGAGTTAGGAGACACTCCAAGTCGGCAAGGGTTGCTCACGTGGCCGACTTGGGTGCCTATATATAGGGTCTTTAGGGTTCTTTTTATAACACACATTATTCTTGCTATTTGATAATAAAGTTTGAGGTTTTTATTACCTCTATTATTTGCAAGTAGAATTGATTTCTTCTTGTTTATTTGAGGGATTGTGTTTACTTATCAAGTGATTGATTTGCTTGTGGTGTATTCAAGATTCCTAGCTTTTATTACTCTATTGTTGCTTAACAACTTTGTTTTGTTTTGAGGTGATAGAGGTATTGGCTGAAACCCTAATTTGGTTGAATTGGTTGCTGATCTTGGAGACTTTGATTGATTTGGAGGTGCTATCTAGCTTTGTTCTGGTAGTGTTGCCGTATCATCATGAGTAGGCCAAGATCCATATTTCATTACAATATAAGTCAGCTTTGGCTGATCACCTACATCATAGCTATTTAGGTAGACAACTCTTGTCAATTACATCTCATGTAACTCTTGGATAGTTGAGCGAACAACACTTGTTCTTGTCTATCTCATAGACATTACTCAACTCCTTGCCTCTAAGTCCTTAATCCTATTAAGATGACCTAGTTAAGTCCAAACCCACAATAAGCAGTTCAGATATTACAGTTATCCAGTCGCACCTTGCTAGGATAAACATTGGCACCTTGCTTTGGCAAAAACTACCAAGTGTTGATCTAAGCAATGATGAGTGCATATCATAGAAGGCAACTAAGAACTTAATATTTACATCAACATATATTCATACATCACATGCATGTAATCAACAATTCATACATTGATGTTTTGTAAATTTGGAAACCAAAAATACATGTGAACATCGATTCCCATAAGTGAACATCGATGTCTTTGAGAATCTGATTCTCCTCAACACCTTGGTAATGCACAAGGACATTGATGTCCATTTCTGAACATCGATGTCCATTGGCCTTGGGTACTCTAGGACATCGATGTCCTGTCATGAACATCGATGTCATTTAGCCTCTGGAACACAAGGACATCGATGTCTTGTCATGAACATCGATGTCCTTGAGGCTCTGAAAGTCCAAACTATTTGGCAGAGCTCAAGAACATCGATGTTCAACTCTTGGAAATCGATGTTGGAAAGTTCCAAAGGTTCATTGGCCTCTGGAACTCAAGAACATCGATGTTCAAATCTTGGACATCGATGTTGGAAAGTTCCGAAGGTCCAAAAACTTGGCAGTAGTTTAAAACATTGATGTTTGAGACTCTGGAACACAAGGACATCGATGTTATAAAGTGAAAATCGATGTTATTTGGTCTCCGGAATCTCAAACCAATCTCACAAGGCTCTTGGACATCGATGTTAAATCCTGAACATCGATGTTCATGTGAATCTGCCAAGGCCAACCTTTCATAGAACAGGCTCGGCCAAGGCAAATCCTCATGTGGACATCGATGTCCATCTTATGAACATCGATGTCTTGGCCCTGCAGCACTAGAACGACCATCGTTCCTTCAAAAAACCGATGATCGATTTTCGTTTTGTCGAACCCCTTTGACTTACTGCCAATTACTCCTTGATTGATATCACATACCAATCAAGTTCTTATTGTCAAAACAATTTTGACACAAACCAACATCAACATATATATAATGAACTCAACATATAATGATCATGCTACATCACATATAACACATCATATATATTTGCATGAACATATCAACATATGCACATAAATTCGGTTTAGAGCTTCACAAGAGGCTCCGCTACCACTGTAGGTTTCCGATCATGCAAAATAGACAATCTAAATGCAACAAATGCACAGCGGAAACCCGAAAACACATGAAGGATCCAAGTGAAGCAACTAAACCGAACAACAAAACAAACATACCTGAAACGGTTAGGATCTTTCACCTAACTGAAGAACCGAATCAGCTAGAGCCGGAAGGATATCCTGCTCCTCTATGGTATCCACACGAACCGTGATGTCAAGCCGGAAATCATCACACGATGACCAACTCGAGCTCTCCCGAAACGCGGTGCTAACTGCGGAAATCCGGGGCTTTGTGGTGTGTTTTTGTTCTTCTTTCTTTCTCAAAGAAAGGAAGTGTTTGTGTGTGTTCTTGCTAGTCTGAAAAACACTCTCAAGACTCGCAAAAACCAGAATGCAATAGTGGAGAAGAGTAATCAGATTACCCACTTCAATTAGTGCTAAAAGACAATGGTAATGGCAAACATAATGGCCCATTCCCAACATGATTATGTCTCCACATAATCTTGTCTCCACTAATGTACAAACACACATCACAGCAATAATTTGGTCTAATAATTCTGACAATTACTGAACCGAACCAGCCCAAAGCGACCTTGGTCCAACCACGGTCCAACTACGGTCCAACCGCACCCGGTCGAACCATGGTCGAACCACGGTTCAACAACACGGCCCAAGGAAAAACAAACCTCCCTACCACAATCCCAGCCATCAGAGGCTTTAGTAAGTAAAAATTCGAGGCTAGACAGCCCCCTTGATCTTGGACTACTATCAAAAAAAAGGAAAAGAAAGTGAAACCTCAAATCTAAAACATGAAAAAATGATATTTTTCATCCATGAATGACAAAAAAGGCACAACAGTTTGGCCTATTACCAAAATGCCTGATTGGTCTCCACTTACACTTGAGGAAACATAGAGTGAGCCAAGGCGGCTCCCTCAAAATTGATTGATAGTGTTGCTGTCGAAATTCGGTGACATCTACAGCTCCTCCACCATGGTTGAATCGGGCGACACATGACTTGTTGCCAATCATGGACTTGTGACTACAGGGGCGGATCTAGGAAAAAATTTTAGGGGCGCCAAAATATACTATTTAGATTAGGGACTGAATTGTATTGTATGTGTGAAAATGAAAAAAATATGAAAACAAAGTCGTTGCCAGGGCCAAACATGTATAATGTAAGGAGCTAACCACCAAACTACCTAGCAATTTATGAATAATTGTTACCATATATAAACAGAAACAAATTCTAAGGCGGGCCTAGACCCCTTGCTCCCCCCTATATCCGCCCCTGTGACTGAATCACTCCAACCCACGGAACCAATAGGTGGTGGTACTGGCTTGAAGATCTACCATATTTGTGGGCTTACTTTGTCACCATCCATCTGACCAGAACTGAAAAATAAACGATCTATTTTTTTAGCAACTCAGCAAGTCTTGGCCATAGTTGAAGTTTAGATCTAGTTTGAAGGAGATGGTACGACTATCGAGGTTGAGAGCGCGTTGCACTGTAACCCCTCTCTCTTACTATCACAATTAAATTACGAATTAGATGTCTTTGGTATTCTTATTCCCAAACTCATTCCATTCCCAACCTTGTACCAACACGCAACTTATGAATCTTGATATTAGATCGTACTTCTTTCCGTTGAGGTCGTCATCTTGCTAGAGTGTGGAGTTTGAAAATGCTTAATTTTCCTTTTGAAAATTGCATAATCTTAGAATAATGATGTTTAAAATTGGTTTTGTGTATTATTTGGAGTAAATATACGGTATTAGTTAAGGAACAAACCTAATGCTCACCTATTTTTACACTTTAGATAATGTTGCCGAGGATATGATAGTATGAAGCCTAAACCTCCTTTAATTATAAGATATGGAGCCTTTTTAGATTCTGGGATTCAATTTCAAACCTCTCCACTTTAGTTCTCTTTTTGAATTTTTCCATATACCTTTCCCAAATTTGAACAGAAACAAGTATAGTGTTGATGAATACTAATATCTCCAATTGAAGTTCAGATTGGACCAAATTTATACTAGTACAGGTAAACTGTGCCAGCCGTGGGATATAACTGGAATCAATCTTGGATTTTTTGACGACGGGAAATATGATTTATTTTTTGGTCCGTGAAAGTAGAGTGATTTTTTTTTCTTTTGAGAAAGAAAGTATATGATCTTTAGAGAAAGAAACAGAAGTTAACTTTTCAAATTATTATCTGAAAGAAGGATAGAACAAAAAAATGGCGTAAAATATAGGGAGGGAGTGCACTAAAGAAGAACTTATTAAATACCACTGAGTTCTAAATCTTACATTGAAAAAAAAAAAAACTCTGCCTTCACTCTAGTTTTTCCATGCCTCTCACCGATGGCAAATGTGCTGAACCTTACCCCGAATCAGTTGATGAAGCTAGTGGTCCCCCTGACCCGGATCGGACAACTAAGAAAGTCAGACTCAAAGATAGGGGAGATCTTTTCCCTCCTATGACTGATGAGCCTCTGTTTGGACCACCTCCATCCTACAAGGACAAATTGGTTGCTGGCCCTTTTGCTGGTTGTGAGGACGATTCATGGTGGGAAGACGAGGAAGTGGTGGGAAGACGAGGAAGTGGAGAATGAGGAGGGGGATATTGTAGTGGAAGAAGGAGAGAACGGGGTAGCTGTGAAGCTGTTCGATGCCTTCAAGACCCGATTGAACAAGCCTTGGGAAAATGCAGTGATAGTGAAGCTCTTGGGGAAGTCGATTGGCTACCGGACTTTGCTCTTGAAGATACAGACCCTTTGGAAACCATCAAGCCCCTTCCGAATTGTGGATCTGGACAATAATTTCTTTATTATTCGTTTCCAGAGTCAGGCTGATTACTACCATGCATTGATTGATGGCCCATGGGTTATCTTTGGAAGTGTACTCTCAGTCCAGCCGTGGTCTCCTGATTTCAATCCGGCTAAAGACTCAGTGGACAAGGTGGTTTGTTGGGTGAGGTTTCCGGGATTATCACCCACAAGATATCACACGAAGGTCCTCACTACCATGGGAAATGTTGTGGGCTCGACTGTGAAGATCGACACAATGACGGAAAAGGCAAAGCGTGGGAAGTTCGCGAAGCTTGCAGTGGCGGTAGATCTGACCCAACCCTTAAAGGGGGTAGTACGACTGGATGAGAAGGATATTCAGGTGTCATATGAAGGCTTGCCCACTATATGCTTCACGTGTGGTCGAATTGATCATAGCCCTCTAGTCTGCCCTATGAGATCGAGGGCTCTAGGAAAGGAGCAGCAGCTTAGTGAGGGCCAAGAGTCAGTGGACACTCCCAGTCCAGGGTAGCGAGTCGAGGAGACTACCACAATCCAGACCTCGGCGAGCCCCAAGGTCGGGGAATGGATGAATGTAACTGTACGGCCTCGAAAGAACCCTAGACGACATGAGGAGACGAACCTGATGAACAGTGGTGCAGCCGCTGCCTTCCTCTCGTCCAACAGATTTGGCGCTTTGTTCATAGAGGAGGAGCCATCCCAGCCAAACCCTAATTTTCTTGGGCCTGAGACTACAGTCAAACCATCCCAGCCCATCCTTTTTAAGGCCCCAGTCCATCAAGCCCAACCATTCAATCCCCGCACACCCGTCTAAAACCGGATAAAAAAAAAAGACCAACCCGAAGTCTCCCCCCGGTCCACAAAAACTACAGCCTACCCGCACTCCACTTCAAGAGATCTCCAACTTCTCACCCAGTATGTCCAGTCCAGCCCAGACATCCAAAACGCAAATTACCAAGGAGAAACCAGCTCCTCCCAAGGTCGGGAATGATTCACTTAAGAAAACTCAAGTCACCCCTACTCCCCCTCACCTGTTGTTACCCTGGACGCGTCCCATCACAGCATGATGGTGACTGACTCTACCTGTTCCCCTCCTTCCTTGGCACTGGGACTAAATTCTTCATGTATGCCGGTCCCAGTCCCCAACCCAGAGCCGCTGACCCTAACCAGACCCCCAGACCCACCCTCTACTTCTACCGATTTAGCTGGGCCGAGTCCTATGGATGTGGTGGTGGTTGATGAAGACGTAATGGTGGTGGATTCTCATACCATGATTACTTCTGTTCGAAATCCTGCTGCCAGTGTTGAGACAATGTCAGTTCCTGTGGAGGGTTTCGGAACCCCCTGCTCGAATTAATGAAGATATCACTTTGTACAGTGTTTCTGTTCCTTGTTTCAAATTTTTATCTTTTTATGCTATCAGTCATGTCTTGGAACTGCTAGGGGGCAGCTAAATCTCAGTTCAAGACAACAATGGCCGAATGGCAGAGGCAATTTAAACCGGATTTAGTGGTCATTGTTGAACCAAGAATTAGTGGGCGGCGGGCTAGGGTGACTACCTCCTCTGAGTGTGGTTACTATGGATGGAGGATAGAGTGGATATCTCGGTAATCTTTAGTCACCCACAGTTTATCCATGCTAGGGTGACTACCTCCTCTGAGAATTTCTACATAACTGCTGTGTATGGAAGTCCACAGGCCAAATGGCGTCAATTTCTTTGGCTAAATTTGGTGGCGCTAGCGGGGAATATCACTGAGCCTTGGCTCCTACTTGGTGATTTCAATGCCATATTGGCTGGTTCAGAGCAGTTGACTAAGCAGGGGAGTGATGGTGTTGCCAATGCCCAATTCTTGAAGTGTTTGAATGAGAGCCAATTGCTAGATCTCGGGTTCTCAGGTTCGCAGTTTATATGGAGGCGAGGGGGCGATTTTGCAAGGCTTGACCGGATGTTGGGAAACCTTCAGTGGTTGAACCGCTTTCCAGAAGCCCTTATCACTCACCTCTCGTTTCTAGCATCGGATCATAGGCCCATTTTGTTGCGCACAACTGCTGATTTGGGGGTGCAGCAAGATAGAAGACTGTTTCGATTTCAGGCTAGTTGGGTCACTCACCCTGATTTCAAAAAATTTGTTAGTGAAGCTTGGGTTCCACATGAGGATGCATTTGAAGCAACCCAGTATCTTGGGGCAAAGTTACAAAACTGGAACAGACAGGTCTTTGGAAATATACATATCAATAAGAGAAAGTTGCTAGCACGGCTGGCGGGTATTCAGCGCTTTTTGGAAAAGCGACCTTCTCGGTTCCTGTCTGACCTCGAAATGGAGCTATGATTCGAGCTGGAGAGCCTCCTCATGCAGGAAGAACTTCTTTGGTTACAGAAATTCAGGAGCAAGTGGCTCAAGGCTGGGGATAGGAACACGGCCTTTTTCCATGCCTCAGCGAGGGTGAAGGCTAGAAAGAGCAGAATTACTACACTGAAAGATGAAGATGATATGTGGATAACGGATCCTGATGCTCTTCGCTTATTAGCCACCAATTACTTTAAGGAGCTATTTCGGGAGGAAGGCTTGGGAGTGCCCATTCCTTTACCCTCAATGAGTGTTCCTTGTTTGTCCGATGAGGAGGCTATTGGGCTAATAACTCTGGTATTGGAGGAGGAAGTCAAGGCTGTGGTGTTTCAAATGGGGGCACTAAAATCTCCCGGACCTGATGGTTTTAGCCCCTTGTTCTATCAATCCCAGTGGGACACGGTGAAGCAGGGTGTCGTGGGTTTCACTCGAAAAGTTTTGGAGGATAACTTTTGGGATCAAAGGGTCAACCGAACTTATATCTCTTCGATCCCTAAAGTCAATTCTCCATCATATATGACACAGTTCAGGCCGATTGGCCTTTGCAATGTACTTTATAAAGTGATTACGAAGGTCATGACGTCTAGGATTCAGCATTTGATGGAGAAGCTAGTGCATCCAACTCAAACAAGCTTTGTCCCCGGAAGGCAAATAACAGATAATGTTGTCATCCTACAGGAAGCCATGCATACAATGCGAGTCAAAAAAGAGGGGAGGCGATTTATGGCAATTAAAGTGGATTTGGAGAAAGCATATGATAGGCTTCGATGGTCCTTCATACGGGAGACACTACAACTTATGAACTTCCCACCGAGACTAATTGAGGTGATTATGAGGTGTGTTACCACCTCTTCTTTGGAGGTTCTGTGGAATGGGTGTCCATCGGGGTCTTTCAACCCCGAGAGGGGTATTAGACAAGGCGATCCAATCTCTCCGTACCTCTTTGTACTTTGTATAGAGAGACTTGGTCACCTTATCCAAAATGCCGTGGAGGAGGGTACCTGGAAACCAATTAACCTCAGTAGAGGCGGGCCGTGTTTAACCCATATTTTCTTCGCCGATGATCTTATTTTGTTTGCTGAGGATACTCCTGATCAAGTGGGAGTGGTCAAGAAATGTTTAAGGGATTTTGGTGAGGCCTCAGGTCAGCGTGTGAGTGCGGCCAAAACCAGAGTTTTCTGTTCTAATAATGTTCCAAGAAGGCTTGCTAGAAGGTTGAGCCGGCGGTTGGGATTTGCTCTCACTTCAGATTTTGAAAGGTACCTTGGCGTTCCGGTTGTACATGGACGTGTGACCAAGAGCACTTATAAACACGTCATTGAGAAGGTAGAAAGAAGGTTAAGTGGGTGGAAATGCAACCAACTTTCTCTGGCTGGACGTGTAACGTTGGCAAAATCGGTCATTGCGGCACTGCCGTTATACACAATGCAAACGGCTTGGCTGCCCAGTTCGGTTTGTGATAGACTTGATAGTCTTTGCAGGCAGTTTATATGGGGGTCGAGTACTGAAAACAGGAAGGTGCATTTAGTGAGTTGGACTCAAATCTGCCAACCAAAAGATAGAGGGGGACTGGGTTTCAAACAGGCCAGATTAGTGAATGAATCTTCACTCATGAAACTTGCTTGGCGTCTTTTAACGAACCCCCAGGATTTATGGGCGAGAGTGCTTCGCGCTAAATACTTTAGGGGTGATGAAGCTGTCCCAACGGAGTTGATTGGAAGGTATGGTTCCACCACCTGGCGTGCTATTTGTAAGCTATGGCCAGCAGTCCGTAAATCTCTCTCTTGGTTTGTGGGGAACAGCAGAACGGTACGATTTTGGAAGGATCGGTGGTTGGATGTGGAAGGGTGTCTCCTGGACTATGTTGTGATTCCGGTTCCGGATGCCATGACTGAGGATACAATCTGCGAGTATGTTGATGACTCAAATCTCTGGGAGTGGGATACCTTCCAGCATTTTCTGCCTGATTTCTTAGCGCGGAAAATTTGGGCGCAAATCCCACCAGCTGACCATCGCAAGAATGACCGGATTAAATGGGCTCTTGAAAATAGAGGGCACTTTTCGCTGAAAACAGCTTACGGAAGTTTGGATCAACACTCTTGGAACCCACCCGACAACGTGTGGAAGGCTATTTGGGCATGGAAGGGACCGCTACGGGTATGCTCGTTCCTTTGGCTTACTTGCCATGACCGTTTGCTGACTAATTTGTTGCGGCACTTGAGACATATGGCACAATCCCCCATCTGTCCAAGGTGCCGAGTTGCCCCTGCATCTTCCTTACATGCTCTACGTGACTGTGGATTTGCAAAAGATGTTTGGCTAAGTCTTGGTTTCTCTCTCCCTCCAAGCTTCTTCTCAGAGCCAAATCTCTACACTTGGCTATTATCAAACATTGAAGGTTCGGGATTATCAATGAATGGCTTGTCTTGGAAGGTTGTTTATGGTGTGTGTTGTTGGAGATTGTGGCTTTGGAGAAATTCCTTTGTTTTTGATGATGGCCGGGATATTCCAAATAATCCTGGCAGATGGGTTCTGGCATATGCTAGAGAGGTGGCCGGGTCGTCAGCTATCTTGGAGGATACGCTGTACCCGTGTCCGATTGCAGAAGTTAGAAATGTCGTATGGACGTCGCCGCCAAGGGGGGTGGTCAAGGTGAATGTCGATGGGTCTGCACAGCTGTCCATGGAGCACGCAGCTGCCGGCGGCCTACTTCGAGACCATTTGGGGCATTGGATTTCGGGATTCTCCCTGAATCTGGGTGCCTGTTCTTCATTCAAGGCCGAATTGTTTGCCATTTTGGAAGGCTTGAGGGTGGCTTGGTCTATGAGGACACCAATTGTTTTAGTTGAATCGGATTGCTTGGTGGCTGCGAATTGGATTAATGAAGACTCAGACTCAGACACACAATTAGACAATATAGTTTGAGAAATCAAGTCCCTAATTAAGAGGCAATGGGTCGTCTCTGTGTCGTTTGTACGTAGAGAGGCCAATACATGCGCTGACTTCTTAGCCAAATTGGTCTCTCAATGTAGGTTAGGCCTGACCATCTTTCAGGACCCTCCTATTGGTATCCGTCATTTCTTGGATAGGGATATGAGAGTTACGGCTATACTCTGACTCTGGTTGTATTTTGTAATTTTGGTTATCAATATCATCCAGATTTTTTTAAAAAAAGAAAAACTTATTACCGAAGCAAACAGCCAAACAGAGGCGCTTCTGCAAACTGACCCGTCATCCATCATCCTGTATTACCAAAACCGACCCGATCCATAAACGGACCCAACCCGCCCCTCTCGTTGGCCAACACATAAACGGTAAACCAGTAAACAAAACCCTGGTCTAGGGCTTATCGGAATCGAAGTTTTTCCTTCTCCAAAACATGGCAATCAATTCAGCACCCCGCCCGTGGTTCCTCGAATTGGTACCTCTCATAGTGGTTCTCCTCATAGCAGCTCACGTCCTCGCTCTGGTACCACCAACGCTTTTCTTTGTTCTTTTTGAATCTGTACTTTACAATTGTACTCAATCCTTCCTATAGATCTTTTGATCTTCTTCTGTGTGTATATTTCTTTTTAGGTTTACTGGATTTACAGATTAGCCACTGACAAGCAGCCGCAGAGGAGAAAGGCGCATTGAGGTCTCTCCAGGTTCATGCTCTCTTGTTTTCAATCTGCTTTAATTTTGAAGAGGGTGATATTATTCCGTATTTGACTTCGATTGGAAGATGGAATGTTCGTTATTGATTTTAGTGGGCTGGAATCATGGTCTGTGCTATGGATCACTTCGATATCTGGCAACATTTTTTCCAATTTACGCTGCTGTTTAAGTGTTTGTGTTGGTTTGTGGTTATCATCCTCCTTCCTTTGCTGTCTATTTTGATTTTCGATTCACTAAGGGATAAGAAAACTAAGTTATGTTAGTTGCCCGAGGTTTAGCTTTGTGCTTGCCATTTTGTAAGGAGTAGGACAGATTATCTCAAGTTGCAGAATCTGTAGCCATAGCTTCATCTTTGTGAATGAATATTACCCGTGCCTGTTTGCATGTACACTTCTGGCAAAGATTTCTCTGAATAGGTGACTCTGCTACATAACTTAGCAACTTTTTTTTTCCTCTGTGTGGCTAACGTTATACCACGAAGTACCTCGTTCTTTTAGATTTTGGGTGATGTTTCATTTGGCAAGTTACTACAATCTGAATATAGGCAAGAAGCTTATGTGAACTATACCTATAGGCCATAGCAGTATTAGGTGATATATTAGGGGTGTAAGTTCTTCAATCTTTTCGTTTCTCAAAGCTACTCTGAAACTCCCAGGTGCACTGAAACTGTTGCATGTTTGCTTGTCTCTTACCAGGGATTATACTGGTGTTACTGATTCTGTCTACTCCTTAGCTTATTGATTTAGATCCCTTCACTTTTTCATCAAACAATCATGCAGTTCATAATCTGGAAATCCTTGTCATTTAAAAGTTGAATGCTATACATGATGCTTGCTCGGAGTCTGCTTTTGTGCATGCTTGAATATGCATGCTCTCTGAAATGAAATATAAAGTGGGATCTGAGTTCTAGTTAACCCATCCATACATTATTCTCCTTGCTGTTGTGTGTTTAGGACTCTTCTATTCTATGTTCTTCGAACTGTTTTACAATCTCACATATTTGCAAATAAGATAGAGCTAGTTCTGTGCTACTTCAAACTGACTTTTTATATTCTTTCTTTGGCTGAAACTCACCTTTTTCTTTTTCTTTCTTTTTTTTCTCTTGCAGATAGTTGTTTTTATCACGCAGATTATCATTTTTATTGGACAGTGTGGTTACAAGATTGTAAGAGCACATCTATCTGTTTTATAGGCTTCATCTTTTATGTATATCAGATGTGTTGCATGCTTCATGTTGCTGGTAATTACTCTTATATAGAACGTGCTTGAGTGCCCAGTTACCGTTAGATGGTTCGACAGCAACTGACTATTGTTGATCATGCGTAACTCTGATGCTTACTTCTGTTGGGCGTTGGTTATCCTCCTTTTGCTTTTCATGCAAACTGTCTTTGACTGAACAAATAGTTCAAGGCAATGGCCTCACTCCCTCTTTAGTGGCAAATCACTAAAATCCCAACTTGCATTGGTGGAAGTGTTATTAGGATTGAGAGAAGCAATGTGGGGAGTAGGAATAGATTGTTTGTATTGATTTGTACTATTAGAGATAATGGTTCCTTGGGTGAACAAGCTACATTATTGGCTTTTGGCAACCGTTCTATATATTATTTCAGCATGATCGGGCGATTGTGAATGTTCTGGTTCTTTTCAAATTTTATTATGATAACTGGTTTATATGGACACCTTTGCATAAGTGTAGGAGGATTTGATTTGCTGAGAAAGTTTCTTTAACTTATTCTTAGATTTGAGCAGCTAATGCATTTTGTCGCCAACACAATGATTATGTGTTGGAATCAGGATGTCTGTCAGGAACGTATCGCCTCTACTAGCATCCTTCCAGTTCTGTATTTTAAATATTGATAAAAAGAGATTGGGTTTGTGCCAATTATTATTGAATTCCTTGTGCAGAATTGCTTTGTTTGCATTATCCTTGATTATGTTAAAATGAATCAAACGTATGTATAGAATTTTGCTTTGAAACATTGAAGTTTATTAACAGGAGATTGACAAGTGCCAGAATTATTAGTTTAGGTAATCCAGATTGTTGTATGAATATCTTACATGCTACTTTATAATGCATTCTCATTCGAGCCGAATGGGATGAATTTGAATTCCATGTGTCACTCCTGTCCAATTTACCATGAAATTCCCAATAGGTTGTTTGGCACCTAGGCCATCCATCTCGTAAATTGGGTACTTAGTTGACTTTTGCATTTAAGTTTGCTGGTGAACTCTCACCTAAACCCGCCCCAACTCTGGAAAGGATGGTCTCTAAAAAAAGTTGCACTCTGGTTTCACCATTAATGCGTGCTCTGTTCAAATAGCTAGAAATGTTTTTGTCTTTATGCTTAGTGAAGGGACGGCCATACTAGCCAAATGATGGTGATCACTGGTCAGTAATGGCTGTTTCCGCTAATGGGTATGTATACATTAATAGAGGCACGTCTTGTATTTATTTTAGAACTGGAAGCACATTTTTTCAAAGGATGGGCGAATTTCTTCCCCTTCAGGATGTGATGGGACAAATTATCCGTATCTGGGATGAAGACGACGTGGGCAATGGCGTGGCATTAACTCGCCTTTTGGCCTCATCTATGCATGGAGGAAAATCAATATTTGCGTCGTGAATGCTGCTACTAAAAAAACAAAGGGGAGCAATTCACACTACTTAAACTCTTTGCTTAGTGAATAGAGAACCGTGTTTTTGTAGTTTCGCATTTACTTTGAAGATAAGGTATCTTCATATTAGAGTTTATAAAATCAGAGATTCAGTTCCTCCTTGGGAGTCTTATGCAAAGGATCTATACCTTGGAATAGTAACTTTATTTGGCATCTACTATTATGAAGGATTTAAGCCTAATGTCGAGCAATCCTCTCCCCAAGGCCAACGTTGTAATGTGCACAACATTATCGAAATGATATCTTTGCAAATACGATGAAACTAGACGTTTTTCATTAACAATATTCTTTGTATTTGATAAAAACATAGTACATGGTATGATATTCCATATTTGGAGGGGATGGGTAGGCGCAGGCCTGCATTGTTTTTAACACTCACGACTCCATTTGTCCTGAGATAATTGGTTATTTTAATTACCATTTTAATTAGGTACCAGCATGGCGAGACCAAGCAGCACGGAACCGAAAGTGGCATTCTCCTTGCACCCTAATCCTTCATTTCCTTTTTAGGGTTTCTACCATCTTATTTCTCTTTTCTTGTTTTGCCACTTAATAAGGAACAAAAGGAAGGCACCGTCCACTTATCTTCCATCGATATCCATATGAAGAAAAAAAAGAAAGAAAAAGAGGAGAGCTTTGCGGTACAGTGAATAATCCATATGACTTGAGGATGAGGTGTTATGATGAGGTGTGATGCAAGAGTCCACGTGTTGTCGCAAAGCTCACGGTGAGCGTCAAAGTGTGAAGGAGGGGATCTTAACGACTCCCCACATAAAATGGCCACAGTGGCTTTATTCCACCACGTGGCGCGATCACAGTCGTCTACTTCCGAGAAAACGAACAACTGTTAAGTTGTCGTTATTATACTCTTTCCCGTTTTCCCCCGTTCGCTGTGCTTAATTTAAAGATTTTTTTCTCTTAAAGCTCCCAAATGCCAATTTTTTGTGGGAATGAATGACATAATTGCCTTTTGACCCAATTTGGCAACCATGGAAGAGATAGTCAAGAAAGTGGCTGGATAAGGAAAAAAAAAAAAAGAAGAAAAAATCACACACATCATGAACGTTCGCGAGTCCCAGCTCCCACCAGTGTTGAAACCGTGTGATTAAGCCAGCCAAATCGGTTAAAAGGTAAAGATTTTAATTGTACATTATATCTTTCTCCCTTTTTCTTTGCACATATGGTTGATAATTGCTTTTTTTTTTTGGACCAAAAAAAAATACCGATTTCCCTTTTATTTGCAACGCATAGTGTGATAAGGTCAATGAACCAAGCAGGTGAGATATTAGTGTATTGTTGGCCGCATATTACGTGTTTAGGTTAATGTCATGATTTTCCTTTTCAAATACCAAAGACAAACTTCGACAGATAAAAAGACAAACTTCCTGTACACGTTCACCCCCAAGTTATGTTGATTTCTCATATTAAAAGAAGCTTGCACGGGTAGTCAGCGGTTTATTTATGCCATAAACATGTTCAACATCACGATTATCACACACGAGATACCGGGAATGATGATAATCCGTCTTATTCCTTAAATTCAGTACCATGTTCAATGGAATTCATCCAAACCGTACTCAAGATTTGGATAATTTATCAACCAACTTTAGCTCATATTCACGTTATATCTTCTCATGCAACAATATACGTGGAATGTAAAAAAGTGACGCCTGCCCTTGAAAATTTTGTCACGGCAAGATTATGAATCTATGATCCAAGATAAAAACCTTGCATACGTATTATTCAGATATTTGCAGTATACTAATTATTATTCAAAAACAAGTTTAATAAAAAATGTATGTTCTTTTTTTCCTGTTAAACTTAGAACTTTTGTTACAAATCTTATTTCCATGATATATTTTCCCTGGGATGATTTGCCCGGATCTCAGTGAACATAATCGTGCCTTTTTATTTCTAGTCTCTAAATCACAATTTATGCTCATTTTCATATTACTATTCTGGCTAATCAGATTTTAGGATATGGTATACCAATGGCTGTTAAGTTTTAAAAATTTTCATGATGATTCGAATCCTGCAACTACCACCCATTGCAACTGCTACCCATTGCAACTAATTATACGGAAAAAGATATGCAGATCGTTCATATTAACTGTCGCTGGTTCGTAAATTTTAGTGATTTGGCATTTAATTGTTGCAAAGCAAATATTGCTTTGTGTTTAATAATTAATTTGTTTTATGGCAACCAGCCAATAATGAATGATTGACGCACGAAACGCAAATTTGGCATCCGAATCCTTAAACAAAAAGAAATTTGATTCTTTATAGTACCAAATAATACAAATACAAATAGAATGAGCTGGCCGAGATGCTATGCTATGCTAGTAGCTGGAGGGAGGGCAATTCAGTAGTTATCCGAAACATCGAGGGCAAATGCATGTTCCTAATTCATCTCTATTTCTATGATCTTATTGGAGTCTCGCAATTTAACTAGACTCCATCATTCTCTCACTTTACTCTTCCACGGAGAGTCTCGTTTCTGTGTATTTCTCGTCTTCAGCTTTTTTAGAGGAGCAGAGCAGAGAAGAGAAGAGAGAGTAGTGGACTGGAAGAAAAAGAAAAAAAAAACAAAAAAAAAAATCGAAAATGAGCCCAACCGAACCAGAAGAACAACGGAGTTCCCGGTCCGGATCCACTGAATCCAGATCCACCACCACCACCAAAGCATCGACGCCCGACTGGATCGCCGAATCAATCAACGGTGGATCCCTCGGCCACGTGGACCTCCACAACGGCACCAACGGCTGGGCCTCACCTCCAGGCGACCTCTTCTCTCTCCGCTCCAGGAACTATTTCCAAAAGAAGCAAAAATCCCCCGCCGGCGAGTACCTACTCTCCCCGGCCGGCATGGACTGGCTCCGGTCCACCGCCAAGCTCGACAACGTACTCGCCCGCCCCGACAACCGCATCTCCTCCGCCTTGAAAAAATCGCAATCCCTAGGCTCCTCCTCCTTGAAATCCTTCATCTTCGCCGTTAACCTCCAGGTTCCAGGTAAGGACCAGCACAGCGCCGTCTTCTACTTCGCTACCGAGGATCCAATCCCTCCCGGCTCGCTCCTCCACCGGTTCGTCAACGGCGACGACGCCTTCCGCAACCAGCGGTTCAAGCTCGTGTACCGGATCGTGAAGGGGCACTGGATGGTGAAGAAGGCGGCGGGGACGGCGAGCGCCTGCCTGCTGGGGAAGGCGCTGACGTGTAATTACCACAGGGGGCCCAACTACCTCGAGATTGACGTCGATATCAGCAGCTCGAAGATCGCGACGGCGATCCTGCACATCGCATTGGGCCAGGTGACCACCGTGACGATAGATATGGGGTTTGTGGTGGAGGGGCAGGCGGAGGAGGAGTTGCCGGAGAGGTTGATAGGCGCGATTAGAATTTGCCAGATGGAGATGTCGTCGGCGACGGTAATCGAGGGGCCGCCGCAAGCCACCGTGCCGCCGCGCGGGATTGGGAATTCGAAGGTGGAGCACCATAGTTCCGGCGAGGATACAGATGACGACGATTGATTCGAGTGGAATAATTTTTTTTTTTTAACTGGATGTATGTTAATCTTTGATTTCTTTTTTTTTTCTGTTTTTGCCCCTTTTTTGTGGTTAATTAATCTTGATTTTTGATGTTAATTCTTAATCTTTTCCTTTCGTGATTTGTGCCTCTTTTTCTCCTTGGGATTCACGGTGGTTATCGGGACTTTATTATTATTTTTTCTAAAAAAGGTGATTAACGACAAGCAAATAGTACCCTTGATAACTACTCCTACTAATAACGTCGGGATTTTCATTTCTGGCGGTTTCCTGATGATTTTTTCTCTATGGAGACATTTCGTCCCGTTTTTGGGGGATGCGTGGCGTTTCTTAGGGTAGATAATAATGGAAGAGAGCCTGAAAGAGAGAAATTGGGGCAAACGGCCAAAAGAGGAATTCAACGCTGTTGCTTGCTTCTTTGCTTAGATGATAAGTTGTCATGGTTAGGTCACATAGCTGGATTTGTGATTTGTTTTTGTTTTTAGATGAGTGATGGTTTTGTTTGTGGGGACTATAACTGTGTAGATTTTGTTCGGTTAGGTCTTGGCTGCTTTAGATAGGTGATACTTTCGTGTAGGGACGGTTACTGTTTAGATTTTGGTGGTGGGTACTCTTTTCACCTGGACCTGGGGTGGGAATTGGGTGATGGTGATGCCATATCTAACCGTCTAAAAATGGTGAAAACAACCCATAATTTAGTGCATTTCCTCGCTGAGTATTGTTGGTTTCGTTAGTGTTCAGGCTAAACAGTGTGACTAATGCTGGATTTCTTTTCTTTTCCTTTTTGTTTCCCTTTAGATATCTGAAGTTTTGTCCAGATTAATCCAAATCCGTGCAGGATTGTGTATTTGGTCAATTGATTTGACTTTTGCATATACGTTGGGTTGAATCCGAAAATTTAAACTGCGGAATCATGTCGATTACCATTTAGATCAATACCACATTGGTATTAATGCTGAATTTCTTTTGGATGGTTCTTAGTCTTTGGATAAAGATCTTAATTTTTTTTTTCAGGTAACTTGCATTTTAAAAAAATGCTCTTAGATTTTGTAGTTATTTTTATATTTTCAAAGAATAATAGGGAAACTATGTTTATTTGGATTGTGAGGACTAGTTTCTCTAAAGTAACAACGTAATACAATGAGGTGATGTTGCAATCAAGTTTGAGCAAAACTAAGGTTACAGGTGAAGATAATTGGTGGTTTTTTAGTACAAGAACTATTAAATATCGTATTAAAGAAAGGGGGTGCCAACCTAACGCATCTTTATTTATTTTTAAGTGCATTGGTAGGTTTCGGGTGAATAATGAGAATCGCCAGAATCATGATACATCTGTTATCTTAATTATCTTGGCACGGCTGGCGGATTCTTTTTATCCATCAACATTTTTAAAAACGAAAGCATTCAGTGCCCCAGTTGGTGGCTGCTTGGGCTGTTGTATTTTTATTTAGTAATGAGCAGTTTTTGGATATTAAGCGAAACCCCTCAGAAGTATCCCTGTCAGTCCACTCCTCTATGACCATTGCCCGTGCACTTTCTTGTACTGATCCACTCTGGTTGGTCCCCATTATTGCATTTTATTATATTGACTCTGCAGTTCCCTGGATTTAATAATGTTTCATGCAAATCAGATCAATCGGCCATGCTACATGACTCGATTGATTGTGATTATTGGATCGTAAACCTAGTAATCTACATTCTGGACCTCAATTCTTAACTCATCCTCTGCATTTCATTACATGATTCGTTAAAAAAAACTTTCAATGATCTGACCATTACCCTAGCAGCGTTTGGATTGCAATCCTCCTCCTTTTGCAATGGTTGATTATTACCAAGGAAAGGGAGTTCAAGTAATCAGTGGGACCGTTGTATGTCAAATGACGACAATTTGAACAAAATGCTAATGAGTTTCGACAAATCACTCATCATTGATTCACTGTGTTATGTTCCTTTGGACAAAAAGGGGGAAAAAAAAATCATTACATGCAGTATATTTATTGTTTGCATGTGCACGTATACTACTACCAGTCATATGACAATCATTTTTTTTTTTGGTCTGAAACGAGAATGCATTCAACCAAAAGTCAAAATGTACAAAAGAAAGGGCTCATTGAGCCAAAATTCTCCTATCCTCTTCAAGGAGGTTACAAACAGAAACAGGTGGAGAACACAGAATTGTTACACCAACGTCCGAACGGGAGGCTAACAATGCTAGATTATGAGCCACTTTGTTAGCTACTTCATGTACAAAAGACCAAGATATACAAGCATTAGAGCGCACAAAAGACTGAATTTCTTTGCTGATTTCATCCAGCTCAACTCCCACAGCCTCTCCTGGTAAAGCCATTAGCCAATTTATAATCAACTCCGAGCTAGCTTCAATGGAAACGTTACAGCAACCTTCATTGCATGCAACAAATGAATTTTGGTCAAATTTACTAACCTTATGATATCCACCATCCTGTTCCCCATTTATGCGCGCCAAGTCAAAAAGACGGAGCAGACTTTTGGGTGTTACCCTTTATTGCAACCCATCAACCGGACATATCTGCCCCATTTTTTTCCAAAAGCATCTTGTTTTCAACGCCAAATTTCATCCCAGTATTTGCAAAACCATTTGTTTTACAGTCATGTCTGAATCGTGGTTCATGGCGGTTCTCTAAACTTCTGAAGAGTAAGAGTAAAGTGTAGGAATAGGAAAACCTGTTTTCGTATAAGCACCACACAGATCCGTCCGCCTCTGTAGTAGTCCTAGTCCCTAGTCGTTGGGCTCAATAACCTTTGGGTCCAGAAAAATAATCAATTGGACTAATTTGCAAAGATCCGTTGGGGCATAACGTTGCGTTAATATTCAAAATTTAGTCCCGTGGGCCTGACACTCATTTTAAAAGACCGACCAAAATATTATTGTTAGCATTAAAATTAGTAAAGATTATATTTTTGTTATTTTTGGAGAAGTATAAAACCAAACTCTCCTTAATATTTTGTACGAGAAAGGAAGTTTATAGTAATATTAAAGCAACAATTTGAAATGTGTTTACAGTACTACTTCCATAGTGAAAACATACTTACCCATGTATAAGGTTCCAAAGTTTATATCTGCCTACTATAAAAAAATCCCAAATGAGTTGATAATTTTTTTTATATGGAAGAAAAAATGTGTTCACACTTGATATTTCAAATAGAGTTGATACTTTTTTTTTTTTTTTTAAAGAAGTTCCAAAATTTTTATGCTGACAGAATAAAATGTGGGAAGCGTTATTGTTGCGAAAAAAGTAAAAAAATGTGTTCACACTTTGACAAGATTGGCAGGATAACACAAACCAAGAGAGAATCAAGACACCGGAATCTATAAGTCTTAGTCTTTGGCGTTTAACAATTATGGTTCTAACAATTCCAATTCTTTGAGTTTTGGCGTTTAACTCTTGTGAATGTAATCATTCCATGTATTTGGGTTTTGTAATAAACCGATAGGATCATCTTCTTCTACTTATACACTTGAGCAGTTTACTGATAATAACCCATGTTCACAACAATTTCTCTTATTACAACCCGGATTAAAGTGATCAATCGTTTCTTGCAGACCGTGGACAGAAACTTCAGAGACACGGAACCAGGTTGTCAAGAGGAGCTGATCACAAATTGCCAATGACTTACTACAAAAGTCCTCTTGATGAAGAACTAAGAGCTCGGTCGTTGAAAGCAGCAAGACATAGGCTAAGTGAAGATGGGGTAAACACAACACTGTCTCTGAAGGCACTTAATGGCATCTTTGTTGTGACGATGAGTTTTGGAACCCCAAGCCGTGAGTGGCATCACCTGGAGGTAATTACCACTGGAATTAAATGTTAAGAAGTTAATTAGTATTCCAATCCATGTAATGCCAATAGTGTCTTTGAATATTTGGTTTACATTTCTAGGTTGTTTATCATGTTGAGGCGATTTCCCATTGAATCCAGAGGTCGTCAGTAAAAGCTGTATGAAGTCTGTACCATATATTTCTGAACTTAAAAATCTGCTTGGCAGTATCTCCTTTTTGGGTTTCCATTAAGACACCAATTGTAAGAGACTTTAAATGTTTCTATAACATTTTTGTCCTTACAGGTTGGTTGTGTGACGGGAATTTCCTTGGCAATATCTCCTTCTTGGGTTTCCATTTGGCAAGGTATCGATTTTATAACAAAATGCGTACAATTAAAAAGATGAAGTGCGTACAATTAAAAAGATGAAGCAGACGCCATATATATCAAAGTTTAGGCAATGCGGATTTAGCCAAGGTCAATCATATATAAATAGTCTTGCATACTCAGAGATCAGTGCATGCATATATATATTCAGAAAAATACATTCCCGTACTCAAAAACAAAAATTCTTCGAACAAATTTAATGCTTAGTTTTACCAAGATTTGTGCAACAAACAATCCCAACAAAAAACCACTTAGAGAAATCCATCTAATCTTCATATAAGAAGACATGTTTTGTACTTGGCAGCTAAGAATTTACATGTCCATCAAATAGATCATCTTGCACAGATGAGATAAACACAGCCTCTTCCCCAGAAAGGAAAGGAGTGCCTGCAAGAAAATTCCCATTTCATAGTGTGTAAGGGCACTATATATGTGCGAAACATCTTCAAAAAGAGTGGCATCAACTGTTCATTAATAATAGGAGGAAGACAACGTACTCAATCAAAGAAGCCTAGGATCAAGGTGTTGGAGACCCTTAAACCCATCAGGACCATCTAGAAAATCCAATCCACATCCTGGACAGTCATAAGGATACTCTACAACATAAAAGATTAGGTCGTTCATTAGCCACCCAAAAAAATCGAGATCAAATTAACCGCAGAACAACCAAGAAAATACTATGATCATTGTCTTTTACAAAGGACTAGCAAGGTGCAAACAAGAAAGGAACCTGTACTTCAAACGAGAATCATATTTGAGGAAGGAAATTACAACTAATGTGACAACAGCATCCTAAGAAAACAAACTAATGTGACAACACCATCCTAAGAAAACAAATAATGTCCAGTCCCAAAACCTCAAACAACCAGATTATCTATTTGCTAGTATAACTAGGGCCCACAAAAGCACAAACTTTTACAGGAAGGAAGTAAAACAGTTTATAGCATGAATGATAAAATGGGTGGAGCAGAGGTCAGCCAGACACTGGATCATTGATTTTAGCAACTTCTTGAATGGTAGTAATTTGGTAGATTTGCAATGTAAAGCGAATGTTTTCACATCTAGACAAGAATTGATGGAGTTGTTGCAACTTGCAATGTAAAGAATGGAAGCAGGCTGTATATGTGATGCAGCAGAGGAGAGTACTAAGCATGCATTATTTGTGTCATCATGCCAATTAAGGCTACACAGTTTGGAAGGGATCTAAGTTTGAGGCCAGATAAGGTAGTTATGCAGGGGTCATGAATCGGTGGGCAGGGTTGGGTTATAAAAAATCAAAACAAGACAAATTAATGCTGTATAATTAGAAGAATGGCCGCCACTAATTACTATGTTGCGAATATGGGTTTGATGGATCAGCGTAAAGCTAAAGGCCCTTGGATGGTGATATTTTATATTGTTATTTGGTCCATTTGGCTGATGAGGAACAAACTAATTTTTGAGGCCAAAGAGGTGGATTGGGGTAAGGCATTTGAAGTGGTGATCTTCAGGGCAGCGGTTTGGTTCAAGGCTTCACAATCAAGTTACCCTGATGATGTATCTGCTATGCTTTTATGTGCAGAGAGTATTTTGGCCTGGCACGGGTCTGCTTGTAAACTAGGTGTACTCTAACTACAACTCTTGTAATTTGTTGGCTTCTTATTCTTGCTCCAGCTACGGAGGTAAGGTGTTGGTCATCCTTTAAATGACTATCCCCTATCAAAGCTTTTGCTGGAAGTTAATAAAAATTCTCGTCTTATCAAAAAAAAAAATGTTGCGAATATGGGATGCAATGGATAAATTCCTATTTGAGCAGCAGAAGACAGATCCTAATTACAAGACTCTGGACACTAGCAGAAGCATGAGATGTCACTAAAACTTATACCAAAAGCTTTGATATGGTAACACACACACACACACACACACAAATATATATATACAGAAGTTGCATTGATCAACACTAATGCAGAAGATTACGTACCAATCCAGCCGTTGCGCCCACCAACTTGGGAAAAACGAGGATCCTTGAGCAGTGGAGATTCATCAGTGAAAACTCTGCTGGCATGGGGCTTTTCGATGTTGGGCCAAGGGCCCCATTTGTGGATTTGGGCATACACGGTTTTGGGTGGCGCATCGCCACATGAAGCCTTGAACTGGAGGTGGGTGACAAAACCAAGATCGGTTACCTTGGTGGTAGCGCTAATCATCTCAGTAAGTTGGAGCTGAACCCCCTCCTTGTTCTTGTAATACTCAAGCGCCAATTGGGCAGGCTCTCCAGCCTGGGCGGCTACATAAATAGGGAAGACCTCTCGGGCTTTCCTGCAAGGAGAGAAGGATCATTATGTAATGATCAGATATGTACGTAGATGGTAGGCTGGAAAAAAAAAAAAAAAGAAAGAGAATGTTACATACTTTTCAGCTTCTTCACGAATAGCACGCGAGATGGCATCTCTTTCTTCTTCTGTTTGCGTAATTATTATTGGCGGCGAGTACTTGGGACCTCTACGGGAAGATGAGGCTTTCTCCTCCCTTCAGTTTGCATGAAAGAAGAGAAGAAAAAAAAAAATAATTCAAAGAGAAATTATGGGCCGATGGATCGAGTTATTTTAATTTTATAAAGAGAAAATCGATAAATAAAGATCATTGCCTGCACCTCCTCTTGTTGTTGCCGCCGCCCTTTGATCCTCCTCCGCGGGTAGAGGTGAGTACTGCAGTTCTTCTCGGGGGGCGGGGTCTCAAACCATACGGGGATGGGTTGGTAGTAGGGATAGTAGGGGTAGGGTTTGATTCTACCATCTCGGATGCCCCTCCATCCTTGTTGCCCGATCTTGTATCTACTCGATCCATCTAGTTTTCTATCGCTTTTTCTGTTTTTTTCTCTCGATTCTTTCGTTTCCCTACCAAAGAAAGTAAAGAGAGGAAGAAGATGATCTTTTATATATGTGCGTCTGTCTGCCTGCGCTTTTGCTAGGGTTACTCCCAAACTAGGCCGCCAGGTCTTCCTCTAACTCTAACTCTAACAATCCAATCCGGGCCTCTATATATATATTCCCTCACCGTCAGGAGTGTCCAATAAAACAGCAAAATTCTGCAGCCTGGAATAACACTGACCGACCCAGATATAGGCTTTCCCCGCCTCATAAAACGGGAACCGACACCAACTAGTAACCCTAACCAGACTATATTTTTGTTATTTTGGAGAATTATAAAACCAAACTCACCTTAATATTTTGTACGAGGAAGTTTATAGTAAAATTATAAAAAAATCCAGTGCAAAGGTTTCAAGGCTCAAACTCAGACATTCAATATCATCATTATTACTATTAGAAGTGATCCCACTTACTTCTTAACTATCACACATCAATAATACATCATATATACTCGAATAGCATAAAAAATAGAAGCCAAAATCGTTGATGACATATATAATTAGTAGAGCATATTCAAGAGAATGAACTACTTTAAAGCAAGGAAGAACTACTTAATTAACGGTTGAGAAATGATGGCATGGAATGGAATGACAGAAATTGGGGCCTGCAAAAGTATGGAAATCATGGTTGTTAAAAACTCGATTTTACTCGTAAAATCGTACGTTTTTACGATAATAGATGGGTATTAAGTGTTGAGTCGTACACAAAAACGTAAATTGGTCAAACTCGGTCAAACTCGCGAGTTAACTCGCAAACTCATTAAACTCGCGAGTTAATGCCGAGTTTGACCGAGTTTGCTTCACCTGTTAGAAAAACTAAAAATGGAATCAAATTGAATCTCTTCCCACTCGCCTGTGCCTTTTTTCCCTTACCCCCTTGCTGCTGCTGCAACCTCCTCGGTTGAGGTTCCTCATCATCAACTATTTTTATTGGATTCTTCTCCTTCTTTTTCTTGTAGCTCTCGGTGAAGTTCTCACCATCGTCGGATGGTTCTTGGGCCCTCGTCGTCACCGAAGGAGGATGGCAGCATATTTGTGGTGACTAAAATCCAATTAATTATGGTGGTGGTGCCGTGGTGGTGGTGTTATTGGTCGGGGGTGGTGGTGATTGTGGTGGTCTGGGGTGGTGCTGATGGTGGTTGGGGGTTGCAGATGAGGAGTTTTCTTTTTTTTTTTTTTTCAAGAAACGAAGCAGATGAGGAGTTGTTTTACAGTTTTCAACATGATTTGTAAATTTCAACCGTACAGCTGTATTGGTTATTATTACACCATGCTGTTGCAGTGTGGTTGCCTGTGCATCCTTCATTTTCTATTTTTTTGTCGATTTATTTTCTAATATAATAATAATACAACACAACCGATTAACATAAGAAAAAAAAGTTAGATGACTAATGAATGAACACTGTGGAGAAAAAAAGTTGAGAGTTAAAAAGAAAAAAAAGTAATCAAGAATAAAATAGCATGGAAATTTTACTTGCTTTTCTTTTGAAGGTTTTAATTTTTAGGGAGGGTTGATGGTTCTATGCCGTATAAAGTACATAAATTATGAAATATCCATGTAAAACCCTCAAAGGTTTGTTGTCAAATTATATTATTCAATCTGATATAATATATATAATATACTATTTATTTTATATTTAGGTTTATTTTTATGAGAATTAATATTTGTGGGATAAATATGATTAATTAACCTATATATAAATCTAATTAATAATAATAATTGAATTTTGTAGACTCTTATGATTTTACGTTTCGTTTTTACGATACGTTTTTGATCGGACCTTTTCGAGTTTACTTAAAAACTCGTTTTTAACCGCCTTGATGGAAATGTAACGTCTACCACCGTTGGCTTGGGCCTGAATGCCTATGTGTGATGACACACAGTCTTTCAATGCCATTATTGCTCATACTTTTTTGATTAGATCGAGGCCATGATAATATGAAGCATTTCCCTGTTTTTTGTAATTTTCTTGGATAGAAAGAAAAATCAAGACAATATAATATTATAATATGATGAGCACTTGAATCATTTCTTTATTCTGTGGAGGAAATGTACACCACCATGCAAAATATAATATTCTTTCTTTCTATTTTTCCTAAATATTTGTTTATGTATTCATAAGAGCATTGACCATTAATAATGCAAACTTTTCCCTTATTTGTCCTACCATGCACATATGGCGGTGGATGTTTTCGAGGCCAATAATATAGTGTACTCGACCACACTCCCTATATGTGTCATTATTTGATATCTTAGTCTAAATTCATTGTTTGTGGTATCTTTTTGAGGATCTTGTGGTATCTTTTTAAAAAGAGAGGTTGTATATTAGTTAATACGGTTATTGTTCTTTAGTAGGTATATAATCATTATTATTATATGTTTTCTTTCTCATATTTAAATGATATCTCAGTCAGACAAAATTCGATGGTTGGCATGATATACATACCCTTAGCTAGAGAGGAAACCAATTCAATTGGGTTTGAAAGATTTGATGAAACAAACTAAGGATGTAAGCTTATGAACTAAATAGCATTTAAATGCTTCAGACCAAATGAGCATTAAATGCAAACTTGAAGTCCAGACATGTACATGGGTTGGGTTCCCACGTTTTTGCATGTACTAGTATATTCTTTATGTTCCCCTCTCTCTCTTTTCAGTGATTGGTAGATGAAATATGTGTAAAATCGGGATTGGCCAGACTCATATATTCTTTATCATAGCTTTCAAAATTAGCTAAAAAATGAAAAAGTATATTAGTAGATTGATTCTTTACTTTTCGGAATAGATGAAAAAAAAACTACATTAGCTAAGCTATACCCACTTTATACAACACAACCAATCAGGAGTTTCCTTTTTGGTTATTAGGGGAATAATTTTTTTTATTTTCAAGACTCTTATTGAATATGATGTATCAAATAAATATAGATGGGTTCATTAATAACATGGACCACCATCAGTTTTTCTCGTTAGTAACCAATTACTACTACAATTGACAGTTACATAGCATGCGCAGCCTCTTGAAAACTTTCATACATAGACAATTAAGTTTGGTTCTAACTTTCTAAAGTAAAAAAAGTGTATATACATAGAGACTGTTCTATCAACTTGCAAGTTCAACTTCCCCGCGCCACATATTTCTTGGTAAAAAAGTTTTTTTTGTCTTTCCACTTAATCGATTTTGCATTTGTTGTCCCTTTTGATTTTTTTCACTCATGGTATCTCTCAACTCTTGAATTACCGGATCACCTTGTTCCTTTTACCACCTACAGTCGGTTGACACCTGTGGTGCTGACACACGTCCCAGGAACCCACAACATACTTTTTTAAAATTATTTTTTCTTTTCTTTTTTTTCTAATTAATTTGTGAAACTCATCTTTTATTCTACTTTTCTTTTTTTCTCCTCCTTTCAGTTTTCTTTTTTTTTTCTTCTTTCTTCTCCCTGTTTTCTTCTTTCTTTTCTTTTCTTATTTCTTTTTCTTTTCTCTTCACAAACCACCAACACCATAAATCTTTATCGGCTTTCTTCTCCAATCGCGTCCCTCTTCATTGCTTCTAAGTCTAGCGCGGTTGAAACGCCCCGACCCGTATTTACCGTACACAGTAAACACGTGCCGGAACTGTGACGACCCAACCAAATAAAGACCAGCATACAGTGTAATCAATAAGAACACGGGCTCAACAGCCCAAAACAAAAACATCAACAATAACTCAACTGACCCAATGGCCCAATAATAGTAAAAGTATGCACAGCGGAAGACTTATAAAACTCACATAAACACTGTATGCGACATAGATGCAAACTATGGATCCAAGCCCTGTCCAAGGGATAACGCTGCAACCTGTCTGTAATGCACCAATCCTGTACCAAAAATAACTCATCCTACGGGATGAAAGCCCGCAGGTGAGGGGTGAGTCCGAAGTGCTCACCGACGAAGGAAAGACAATCAATATGAACACTAAAATTACTCAAGGCATCACAACAGTCAAACCAAAAGACTCGACCCAAAGCTGGTCCAAGACCAGAAGACTCAATAAAAACCAATTATCCAATTTTATCTTTTCCGGCCCCCGTCACGGATAAGCTAGTGGTCAAACCTGGTTATCAACACATTCCGGGTGCCAGACCAAATCCAGAGAACCCAGGGATCGACATCCCAAAAATATGAACCCAGGAATAAACATCCCAAAAATATATCACGGGATAGACATCCCAAGCATAGACATGCTTATCAAGTAACCCAGGTCATGGCCACCACGAAACAGTCTTAAACCATCGAGTCGTACCACTACTTAACACGCGACAATTATATTACTGTCATTAAAATCAAATCGTAGGGAACGACATCCCTAACCAAAGTACCGAGGATCGACATCCTCTCCAAAATACCAAGGATCGACATCCTTGTCACAATTCATTAATTATTCCATTATTCTTAATCCAAAAAGACGCAAGACAAACATCCAAAAACCAATCACAACACTGGGATGAACATCCCGACAACAATCAAGACGATGGGATAGACATCCCGAACCCAAACACAGCTACCACAGCATCCAACAATGCAATAATACCAAACACAATAACCGAGTAATATAGGCACATATTGAAGGAAATCCATCCTCACCTTGGCCGATTACTCAACTTCGGAAACTATGACCGGTCCGACGCCGGCTCCTCGGGAAACTGCCCGATATCCAAACCTATACCACAAGACAATACATACACATAAATGCACATATTCGGTATACTATGATGCCCAAGCTGCGTATTTACCCATCCTGGTTACACATCTTTTATTTATTTCCTTTTACCAAAAATATCTTACCGTACGTATTTTCGAATATAATTTCGGTACTATACTTTAATTAAACTCTTTTCAGAATATATTTCATAAAATAACTATAATTCCCAAAAATAATAATTACCATAATTTTTCTGAAAATTATAACATACGTATATATTTTCCATATTATTCCTATAAAAAGTATTATACTTTCCAGAATATAATTTCCAAGTATTATTATTTTTATAAAACTCCATTTTCAGAAAGTATAATCATATACACTTGTTTTCTGAAATAAATACGAATTTATTAATATAAATATTTTCCAAAGGAAATTCGTACTATAATTACATTTCCTTAAAATAATGTTAGTAATATCTTTTTATTATTTTTTTCCAATAAAACATATTCATTTACTTCGTATTTATATATTTACCAAAGTGCTATAACTCATTCTTACCATATTACTATTAAAATAACCATAACACAATTACCTTAATTTTCCAAAATAATATATCTAAGTAATTATTTTCTAAAACGTAACCACATACTAGGTATACTAAAATAATTATAACTGGCCAAGTCAGTTATTTTCATATCTTTATTTTTCCAGAATAATTCCATATTAGTCAAATATATTTCCAAAAAAAAAATTCATAATTTATTTCCCAAAAATATATATATTTTTCCCAAATTTTATTTATTTTTATTTATTATATATATATATTTTTTTAAACTTTGATCCGGGCCGTGAGCAGTGCTGGACTGGGTCATGCACAGTGCCAAGCACAGGCTTCAACCAGGGCCCAGGCTCAGGCCCATGTGCAGGCCCAAGTCAAGCCCAAGCCCACTGCCCACAAGCCCATGCACATTACCCAGCCCACACAACAAGGACACAACCCATGCATGGAAACAAAACAGCCCATGCATAACAGTGTCATCTTCTTCAACCTTGGTGCACTGTACTCACCTTGCGGGTGTTGCAGCGTGAGTCGCGGACGGGCGAGACGAGGCAGCAGCTCGGGCGAGCGTCGCGAGGTGGCTAGCTGCTGATGCAGAGAAGAAGATACAGAGGAGGATGGTGGTGATGAGATGTAACAGCCCGGGTAAAATTTTGGATTTTTACCGGACTGTAAAAGTCTATTTACCGTGATTTACTGTTGAATTAATCTTGGGTAATTAATTCAAGGTAAATCGGGAGTCATTTTTCGAATCCGAGTGTTTTCCCGCGCTCGTGATTTTCCCGTGAATTTTTCGGAACTAAGTTGGTATTTTTCGGGTTTCGGAATTTCTCGGAAAATCACACCGGAAAATAACTAAGGAGGTATCTGTTATTTTCTGGTCCGGATCGGATTCGCCCGTAATGAGGACGAATTGAATTATTGATTTCACATGTTAAATAGTAGATTTGCAGTTTATAAAAGAAGCAGAGAAGGAAACCGGTGGAGAAGGAAAGGAAGAAGAGAAGAGGAAAAAAAAAGAGAGGAGAAAAAAAAGAGAGAAAAAGAAAAAAAAAGAGAAAAAAAGGAAAAAGAAAAAAAGAAAAAAAAATAATAAATACAGAAAAAAAGAAACAGTGAGGGAAAAAAAAAGAAGAAATGAAAAATAAAAAAAAAAGAAATTCGGAAAAATAGGAAAAGAAGAAAAAAAGAGAAGTAGAAAATAAGAAAATAGAAGGAAAATAAAGAAATACAGAAAAAGAAGAAAAAAAAGGGAGGAGTAACAGTGCCGTCAACCCCGGGAGCGCCTCTATCACTGTTCACCTCGAGCCGATCCACGGCGAATCTCGCCGCACCGCCGCCACCACGGAGTTCGTCGTCCCGGCGCGATCTCACCCCCGTCGTCGCCGAGCCGTCCCGTCGCCATAGCAGCCGTCACGCGCCGTCGACCCGAGCTGCGACCCGTGGATCTGCTTGCCCGCGCCGCTGCTCTGCCGTCTGACGTCGCAGCGCCGCCATCCTGCCGCCCGTGGAGTCGCCCCGATGTCGCCGACTCTGAGGCAGCCTTCCCTCGCGTTGCCGTCGACCCTGTCGCCGCCGCTGCTGCTCAACCCGAGGTGAGGCCGGGTTTTCGACCCGTTACCAACGGCCGGGTCGCGCCTTGGTTGCGGGTTGGGGCTGTTTTGTTTATTTTTTTATTTATTATTTTATTTTATTTTTCTATATATATATATGATTACTGGTAATTAATCTGAGAAAAAAAAAAATATATTTGTTTTGGAAAATTATGGACAGTTTTAATCAAGGTATTCTGGGAGAAAAATATTTATTTTAATTCTTGGAAAATTTATATAATTATATTTTGTTTGAACATTATTATTATGTTTTGATATGTATATGCTGGAAATTATATATATGCCCTAAAATTAATTTCTGGAAATTTAGTATGTGAAACGCCCCGACCCGTATTTACCGTACACAGTAAACACGTGCCGGAACTGTGACAACCCAACCCAACATGACTCAACATACAGTGTGTACAACAACAACACGGCCCCAACGGCCCAAAATAACATACAACATAAATAATAAATCCCGGCCCAATGGCCCAACAACTATAATAATATGCACAGCGGAAGACTTTAACCCACATAAACACTGTAAGCAACAACAATATGACCCTACGACCCAATGGCAAATAACAGCACAGCGGAAGACTTAACGACTCACAATGACTCTGTATGCAACCC
>JAKUCV010006707.1:2125-21821 GCA_028386065.3 Turnera subulata | reverse complement strand
TAGGAAGTCTACTTCTGGGTTTATGATGACCTTTGCAGGGGGAGCCGTGTCATGGCAATCAAAGTTGCAGAAGTGTGTAGCATTGTCCACTACAGAGGCCGAGTATATTGCCCTGTCAGAGGGTGGAAAAGAAGTTATGTGGATGAAGAAACTTCTTGAGGAACTTGGTCTTAGTCAAGACAAGTTTGTTTTGCATTGTAACAATCAGAGTGCCATCCATCTCAGCAAGAACCCGACCTTTCATTCAAGTTCCAAGCACATTGAAGTGCGGTATCAATGGATACGAGAAGCTATTGAGATGAAGCAGTTATGTGTAGAGAAGATCCACACGGAGGATAATGGCTCCGATATGATGACCAAACCACTACCGAAGGAGAAGCTTGCTTTTTTCCGGAAGCAAGCTGGCTTGGTAGAACCCTCCATGTGAACTTGGAGGGGGAGATTTGTTGAGTGGGTCCAAGCTCACATGGACCAAACCTAACTTTTGCCAGGGACTAAAGTGTAAAAGGTTAAAAATGAGGGACCAAAGTGAAACTTTGGCAAAATATTGTTTATTGAAAATAATTGGTGTGTGTGTGGGCAGAGGCAGTAAGTGAGAGAGAGAAAAAACAGAGGCTGAACGGGCAGAGAGAAAAAAAAAGAGAGAAAAGAGAGAAAAGAGAGTTTTTCTTCTAATCTTTCAAGCCATGATCGGATGGTGATTTCAAGCCCGATCGTGATGAAATTTCGGTATGTTGCTCCTGGTCTCAAGCTCTACAAAGTGAACAGAGTTGATCATTCGTAGACTCCATGGTTCTGGTATTTCTTGTATACCCTTTTGTTGAACTTTGTAGTTATTTCTCTCTTGATTAGTTGGAAGAAATCCATCTATATGGTGATGTAGTTGTTGTTGTTGGAGCCAAGACTTGTTTTTCTTGATGTTGAGTTGATGTTGTAGTCTTTAGTATGAGCTAGAGATGAACAATTGATTGTAAGCCCATTATTGTTGATAGTGGAAGATTTGACGGACTTCGGTCCCGTGGTTTTTACCCCGTGTTGGGGGTTTTCCACGTAAATTCGGTGTGTTGTGGTTATGTTGTTGCTTGCTGCTCATTACTTGATTGCTAGCATNGTTGTAGTCTTTAGTATGAGCTAGAGATGAACAATTGATTGTAAGCCCATTATTGTTGATAGTGGAAGATTTGACGGACTTCGGTCCCGTGGTTTTTACCCCGTGTTGGGGGTTTTCCACGTAAATTCGGTGTGTTGTGGTTATGTTGTTGCTTGCTGCTCATTACTTGATTGCTAGCATCGGAGTTGCTTTAAATTGATATCTCATTTTGATTGCGCAAAGAGGGGAAATTAATTGACTGGGTTATTCTGCTGCGCATTTGATCCCGGTTAATTGTTGTTGTGTTGAATTGGTGTGAATTTCCCCAACAAACACTTCAAATTCTCTTCAACTAACATGTTTAAGTTACCTTCCTACTTCTTTTCATATACTGGGTTGGTCCATCTAAGCTTGGCTGCGGATCCAGGGGGACAAGCAGGGCCAGGCCCCCTAAAATCCGTTTACTTATATATATGATAATATAGTGACAAGAAATTAGCTATGGCGTGGTGGTAAGTTGCATGTTGTTGGAAGGTGGGTAACGTATAAATTCCTGGATCCGCCCCTGACTTCATGTGTCTTGAAGCTCCCTCCCTCATTTAGGACGCTTGTTACACTCAACTTAAAATATGTTCACCTAATTTCTTGGACACTTTCATCCCCAACTGCCCACTACTCAAGGAGTTACCGTTTTGCAATGGTATCAGCCACTTCAAGATTAAAGCGCCTAAGCTACAGGTGTTTGATCTTTACTGCGAAAAAAGATTTGATTCGATCCGGTTCGTGAATACACCATTGTTTGCATCGGTAGCAATTAGGTATCTCAATGCGAAGAATGTGTATGATTTGGGGACAGAGGAATTTGGAACATCTCTTCCTGCGCTACAGCAATTATTGTTAGGTATCGGCTGAATTTTTTGGTCAAAGAAATTAAGCATGGTTGTTGCAGCTGAAGAAGAAAAATGAAAAAATAGTTGCACACCATGATTGACTGCAACAATGGTTGAAAGAAAAAATGAGGTAGGTGCAACAATTTTTCAAGGAGAATGAAGCTTCATGCCTATATAAAAGCATGAAGTTCATGGCCAAAGAACACACAACTCACAGAAGAGAAGGTGAGTGTGAGGTAGAGGAGAATACGCAGAGAAGAGAAGAAAGTGAGAGGGAAAGAGAGAGGGAGAGAGAAAGAAAATTTAGTCCTTCTTTTTTTAGGAAGAAGAAGTTTAGTCCTTTTAAATTTTAGAAGTGACAAAACAGTCCTCTTATTTAGTGAGTGACAAAATAGTGAGAAAATACTTTTGGGGTATTCTTAGGAAACACTATTTGTGGGATACTATCTCTCTTTGTTAAGGCTAATATTTTTATATTAGTGGAAGTTTTGAAGATCGTGGATGCAGGCAAGATTAAGGCCGAACCACGTTAAATTTTTTGTGTCTCCTTTTATTTTTCGCGAATCTTTTGCAGTTTTTCCCAACAACTGGTAGAGGAGCGCGGGTTCGACAAAGGTTCGCAATGGCAGTTTCAGGCACAAAATTTGAGGTGGAGCAGTTTGATGGCAAGAAGGATTTTAGTCTCTGGCAAAGCAACATTAAAGATCTGTTGGTACAGCAGGGGCTGATGAAGACGCTCTTTGGCAAGGAGAAAAAGCCAAAGGACATGAAGGATGAAGATTGGGAGGAGCTCGAGCAGCGAGCTGTCAGTACCATCAGATTGACTCTTGCGCCCGATGTGAAGTACAGTGTCATGGACGAGACAAGTCCGGTGGAGCTGATGAAGAAATTGGAAGATATCTACATGTCGAAGTCACTTACAAACCGGTTGTTCATGAAGAAGGAGCTGTACCAGTTAAAGATGCAGCAAGGTACACATGTAGTAGATCACATCAATCGATTTAATAAATTGATTGAGGAGTTAGCTAGCATTGATGTGACCTTTGAAGAAGAAGATAAGGCCCTGATGTTGTTGATGTCTTTTCCACATTCATATGATAATTTGAGGAATTCATTGTATGTTGGGAAGCAGACTCTTTCAGTTGCAGATGTGACAACAGTACTAATGGAGAATTTCAAGTTGAACCAGTCTAGTAGCGATACAGGTGAAGATATCGTTGTAGCAGAAGTTAACTGTGGCAGGGGCCCGTCACGTTCTAATAGATTTGGAAAAAATTCTAGATCTGGTTCGAGAGGAAGAACATATTATAGTGATAAGGAGTGCTACTATTGTCACAAGAAGGGGCATATCTAATTTTATTGTGAGCAGATGAAGAAGGATAAGGAAGAACTGAAGAAAAATCGCAAAAATCCTGGCGAAACTGCGATTGTTGAAGATGACTCTGATGGTGAATTTTTCTTGGTATAAGAAAGTAAAGGTGATCAGACTGATGATTCATGGATTTTAGATTCTGCCTGTTCATTTCATATTTGTGCAAATAAGGAGTGGTTTTTTGTGAAGACATTTGGTGATGTGAGGCACGTGCCGGAGCTTGGAAGAAATTTAATCTCCCTAGGTAGACTTGATTCGAGAGGATGTGACTTTTCTTCTCGAGGTGGAGTTTTGAAAGTTACAAGAGGCGCCTTAGTAATTATGAAGGGAGAATTGATTGAGAAGAATCTTTACAGGTTAATTGGAAGTGCAGTGAAAACTAGTACAGAGGTTGAGGCTTATGCGGTGTCAGGCAGACAGCAGAACATTGTTGCATTCAATAAGAGGAAGATTGGTTTTGTAATGATGACGTGTAGTAGTGAAGGTAGCCATACACCAGCATGTAGAACACTGAAGCAGATATGGGTCAAGAAGACAGAAATTATAAAGAACGTCAAGTGCAATTCAGCCCAAGGTGGAGATTGTTAGGCATGGGCTGAATTTTTTGGTCAAAGAAATTAGGCATGGTTGTTGCAGCTGAAGAAGAAAAATGAAGAAAAGGTTGCACACCATGATTGACTGCAGCAATGGTTGAAAGAAAAAATGAGGTAGGTGTAGCAATTTTTTAAGGAGAATGAAGCTTCATGCCTATATAAAGGCATGAAGTTCATGGCTAAAGAACACACAACTCACAGAAGAGAAGGTGAGTGTGAGGTAGAGGAGAATACGCAGAGAAGAGAAGAAAGTGAGAGGGAAAGAGAGAGGGAGAGAGAAAGAAAATTTAGTCCTTCTTTTTTAGGAAGAAAAAGTTTAGTCCTTCTAAACTTTAGAAATGACAAAACAATCTCTCTTATTTAGTGAGTGACAAAATAGTGAGAAAATACTTTTTCCAACAATTATACGTACAGACACCTGTTTCTTGCAAGTAAGCGGGCTTGACCATTATTTAAGTGTAATGTCTCTAAATTAGTTGCTAATTATTTTGCCAATTCTTCAAGTCTATTGTTGCTGCAGGTTATGAGGCTCACAGGCTTCCAACTCTCCTTCACCACTTAACTGTTCTTGACATTGATTCAAGTTTTGACGCTATGAATGAAGTTTCAGGTATTGATCAGAACCTCACCGAATTTAAGGAAACTAGTGGTTCAGGTAAGGGATCATCATATAGGCATGACCCCTTAACTATACAGTACTACATTTAATTTAATATGCTTTAATTGCTTTAATTGTCTTTAACAACGCTTGTTTTTCTTACCAAAAAAAACAACGCTTGCTTTTACTATACTCCCTCCATTCCGAATTAATTGACGTTTGAGGGGAAAAAATTTGTTCCAAAAAAATTCACGCTTTACAATTCTTTATTATCATTAATTGAAATTTTTTCATATTTATCCTTAACTTTACATAATAATTACATCCAGTTGTTTAGTTTTATTAAAAGTGAAATAAGGGTAAGTTAGTCAAATAATCCTAGATTCTAGGCTATTAATTATCTTTCTTAATTTGTGTACAGATACCTTAAACGTCAATTAAAACGGAACAGAGGGAGTACTAATGTCAATGTAAAGAATCCTATTCAAGATTTACTGAGAGCGGAGGATTTCATAGATTTTTCTTTTGACCTTCTTCAAGAAGCAAGCTTTCATGATGTGGAGATGGATCCTGAAATGGATTTCATTGGGAGTTGTGCTTGCCAAAGCCTTGGTTTTGGGTACATTGCATGGTAAACCCGTGTGGTGGACAAGGGAGGAAAGATTCAAGATTCTGAAAAAATTGAATGCGTTTCGATGTGCGTCGAATCGATCCTCTCAGGTACAAGTCGTGTACGTCAAAACATTTTAATTGTCTGGTGCCGCTGACCTCTCCAATGGCATAAGTAGAGATGTAGTTTATTGTGGTTTGGGGTTGGGCCAGAAGATTGCTTAACTGAGACTTACCTTTTTTTTTTGGTGTGAACCGGGATAGTATATTAAAAATATACGTGAGCTCAGTACATGATTAGAAGTCGGGAGCTCAAATCGACTTCTAATTTATACAAGAAGGACATGTTTAACATAAGAGGACACTACCTGACAAGGGATCAAAGTCCCGAACATATAAAATCTGAACTAGTCTTCGGAAAGTCTGGGAGGATGGAACCGTCAATGAGGTTGGGGAGGAACCGTCCGCTGATCCACGTCCGTATTGGAGCTGGAGGCCCCGGGAGAGAAGATCATACGGTGGCATTCTTCTCCCAGGACCACAGCTGTGTGGTTCTGGGATTTGCGAGGTCGGGGGAGGGAGACGATGGGGTGGAAATTCGAGGAGATAACTGGGTAGTCGGCTGGGGTAGTGGCTGTAGATGGAATAGGTCCAGTGTGAGTCAGGGATGAATCAGGAGTAGACAAGTGGGTTTGGGCATTGGATACATCTCGAAGGGTTTGGCGTTTGGGGGTCTCCTGTGTGAGTTTGGAGATTTTCACTGGTTGGGATTTTTTCATGGGTTGTTTCTGGATGCGGTTGTGGAGTTTGCTTTTGGGTTTTTTGATGGGCCCTTCCCCTATGAAGTCCTGAAGAGTAGGTAAGGCAGGTGGTTGGTCAGGAGAGGGTTGGGTCTTAGTGGAATGTGATGGCAATGGGGGAGAGTCTGGGGTTGGAGTCGCCACTGGCAGAACATTATTTGCGGTGGGGGTCGGTAGGGCAGGTGCATCAGGGTTGGAGAGGATGGCCCGCTCATGGTTCTCAGGCCAAGCATTACTCAGAAGATGAAAGCGGTTGGATGGACGACTAGGGTTGTGAGGCACTGCGGGAATCTGAGTGTTTGGGGCTTGACGTCGGGTTGGACGTCTAGAAATTCTTGGTGCATTCATCCAATTACCCCGGCCATTGCAGGACGTGGTAGCCGGCCTTTCAAGTGCCGTCGAGCTTGTAGATGGTGGCACTAGTGCCTCAAGTTGAGGGTGCGGAGCATCCGAGCACACTAATATATTATGGTCAAGTTTTCCACACACATAACAAATATCCGGTAAGCCTACATAGCTTACCTTACACTACAATGTGATAGTTTAAGATAAAAATCTTTACCTAATACCATAAGAGTAAAATCGTGGTTGTGATTTGGGACAATAATGAATCTATATATAATAATAATATAGATTGATCCCAAGTTTGAGTCTTAATTCTTAATTATTCTTTTAATTATTCTCAAAAAGTATCTTGATTCTTTTAATTATTCTCAAAAGTACCTTGATTCTTTTTTGCCTTTTCTTTTGTAAATGTAAAAGCTAAAGGAAGAAAACTTTGGGTTGGTGATTCATTTTCTGGTCATAATTTTTTATGGATGTAGCTAAGTACATAGACAGCTGCTGTATGGTGGCATGCGTACTTCTGTATCCGTAATTTTTTTTGGTATTATGTTTTAGAATCATGCGTATTTTTATCTGGAAGTAGCTATACATAGGTAGCATTTGAAGGTATTCGACGAAAAAAAAAGAAAAGGTGGATTTGGAGGTCATCGATTTTATTAATTAATATCCTGTTTTGCAAAGAGAATATCCGGCGTACTTCGTGGGGATACTGTATGATTAATTCTTTGTATTCATGATTGATATGGCCCAAAGATAAAAGCCCGCAAGTCACAGACGACGGTCCAAAGTCAAGAGGTTAAAGCCCACAAAGAAAGGAAAAGCCCAAAGCAATAAGCATATCCCGTTCCACCGACACACTGGGCAGCTAGGACGAAAAGAAGAAAAAAAGGAGAGGTGGTCCAGGATTTCAGCAGACAAATGGGAAAAGAAGATTCTGTAGGGAAATTCACTCCCATATAAATAGGACACCCATGTAAATAAAAAAGAAGGAGAATAAGGACTGATGCTTCACAAAAAACGTGGGATCATCTCTTTTATCCACAACATTTGGCGACCACAGTGGGAGCCTGGGCATTAACAACCACGGGAAGCTGTGAACCAAGAAGGGCTGCAGATGAAGGCAAAAAAGAGCCTCAGATGGGAACACGAGCCAGAAACATCAAGTGAGGAAGAGGAGCAACATCAAAGAACTCCTCACAGCCATGGTTATACAACCCCAGGGGCTACTTCAACTGCACGAGGGAAAGAAGTTGCAGAGGACCCAAGGTTCCAAGTGTTGGGCTCCCAAATAGAGACCTTAACATCAACCATAATAGAGCTTAAAGAGAGACAGGAAACAATGATGAGGAACCAATCAGGCTCGAAATCGGCAAGGACCCGAGCAAGGGGCGGAAGCGAGGCCAAAAATACCTCAGAAGAGACGGCCCCGTCGGACTCTCAGGAGGAAGACAACACATGGACGCCAAGTCAGCCAAGCTTGGAAGCGAAAAGGCAGATCCACGAGAGGGGAACCTCGGAGCAACCTCGACCACTAAGTGACACAAGAGTATCCTCTCCTTTGGCCATGCAGCTGATAACCCGAAAGCTACCCAAGAAATTCAAGATCATGCAACTGGACGTCTACAAAGGAGATACGGACCCAACGAGACATGTAGCTCATGTTAGAACGATGCTGGAATTGCAAACTACGGAAGAGGCAGTTTTCTGTAGAATGATGGCCTCTACCTTTCGTGACGACGCACAAGATTGGTACAACGGGCTTCCTTCTGGCTCCATAACTTCGTTTGTAGACCTAGCTGGACGTTTGGTCGAAAGATTCAGAGCTTGCATCCCACCGAAGAGGGAGTGTGCGCACCTATTTAACATACGACAAAACGAAAGCGAAACTTTGCGGGATTATGTGTCGAGGTTTAACCGGGAGCTGCTGCAAGTCGAGGACCTGAACGTGGGGGTAGCGGTTGAAGCGCTCAAGAGGGGGTGTAAGTTGCGAGACTTTGCTAACTCTCTCTCTCGACTACCTCCAACCAATATCTCTCAACTCATGGAGAGGGCTGCTGAGTATATCAGGCAAGATGACGCCTACTGGGCGGGACGCACCGAGGGTGCCTCTGCAGGCCCTAAGCGAAAGGACAAGCCAGAGAATCGTGATCGGGAACCAAAGAAGAGTAAGGGTACCATAGGACGTGAGGCGGATCCCATTCGGTTTACCCCGATAAACGTCAGTCCATCTCATGTCCTAGCGGCAATCACCACTAAGGGAGATGTCGAAGTTCGATGGCCCAGACCCCTCAGGACCCCCGAAGAAGCTAAGGATCGGACCCGATACTGCAAATTTCACCGTGACCACGGACACGACACGGAGGAATGCCATCAGCTAAAACGGGAGATTGAATGATTAATCCGAGCTGGGCACCTCCGAGAATTCCTACGGGAAGCAGCGCGTAACCAGGAGGAACCCCTTCCCCTGGAAGCACCACGGCAGCAACCAGGAGGAAGGATTCATGTCTTGGAAGGGAAAAGGACTCGGAAGGTGCGACGGAGGAGAGCATCAGAACTCCTGTCGGTTACCCGGAGGGCGCCTGCTGCCCCTATGCATAACCAAGTATGTTTCAAAGAAACGGATGCCGAGGGAGTCGAATTTCCCCACGAGGATGCATTGGTAATAGAAATCCTCTTGGCCAACTTTGAAGTATTCAGAACATTGGTGGATACAGGATCTGTGTTTAATCTTGTAGAACCCAACGTGTTGAGACAGATGGGGATAGAAGACGAGAGGATACGGAAGGAGAAAATTCTATTATTCGGAGCCGGAAGAAAACGCCTGGAAGTTTGGGGAAGCATAGACCTACCCCTCACTTTAGGGACGCTGCCTCAACAGCTTACCAAAACTCAAACATTTATAGTCTGCGAGATAGGGACGTCATACAATGCTATTTTGGGGAGAACTTTTTTGGTTGACTTCGAAGCCGTGATTCATCAGAAATTCTTGGCCATGAGGTTCCCGACTCCTAGGGGTGTCGCTTTAGTCAAAGGGGATCAACAGCTGGCGCGAAGATTGAACAATCTGGACGTAGACGGAACCTGTCTGGGCACGATCCAAGCAGAATTCCCCAGGGCAGAAAGAGGTGCCCCCAAAGGAGCCATCCAACCAGGACCCACCGAGGACCTCATCATAAGTTGTGAAGACCCGACCAAAGTAGTACAGCGTGGAGCACATCTTAGTTCCGAGCAAATAGAAGAGCTACGCATCCTGTTGGAGGGTTTTCAAGAAGAATTTGCATGGGAAGGAACCACAATGCCTGGAATGTCCCCAAACGTGGCCAAACATTCTTTAAACGTGATTCCACATTCGACACCAGTCGTACAGAAAAGACAAAAGTTTGCCAAAGAACGAAATGAAGCAGTGCACGGTGAAGTAACCAAACTTCTCTCCGCAGGATATATCCGGGAGGTTCAGTACCCTGAGTGGCTTTCGAATGTGGTGATGGTGAAGAAGCCCAACGGGAAATGGCGGATGTGCGTGGACTTCACGGACCTCAACAAGGCCTGCCCAAAAGACTGTTACCCTTTACCAAGTATAGATCAGCTGGTGGATGCAGTGGCGGGGTACGAATACCTGAGTTCGCTAGATGCCAATGCAGGGTACCACCAGATACCTATGGATCCGGAAGATGAGGAAAAGACCTCTTTCATAACCGACCAGGGAACCTACTGCTACCGGATGATGCCATTCGGATTGAAAAATGCTGGGGCGACTTACCAAAGAACCATCAACCGAGTCCTTGCCGGACAAATAGGAAGGAATGCTGAAGCATATGTCGACGACATGCTCATCAAAAGTCAGACTTTCCCTCAACACCTCAAGGACCTGGGGGAGATCCTTCTGGTACTGCGAGGGTACCGACTGAAGCTCAACCCCACGAAATGCTCTTTCGGAATCAGCGAGGCTAGATTCCTAGGGTACTTGGTCAGCAAGGATGGGATCCAAGCCAACCCAGAAAAATTAAAAGCGGTAATGGAAATGAAACCTCCACGCAATATCAAAGACGTTCAAAAATTAGCCGGAAGGGTGACGGCCCTGAAGCGTTTTATTTCGAAGTCTGCAGAAAAGTGCCTCCCATTCTTCAAGATATTAAGGAGGGCACCAGAATTCGAGTGGAACTCAGAATGCCAAAGCGCCTTTGAACTCTTGAAAAAGTATCTGGTATCCCCACCCCTGCTCAAAAGTCCAGAAACTGGGGCTGTTTTGTAATTGTACCTGGGGGTTACTGATTCAACGGTTAGCTCGGTATTGGTGGGAAACCATGAGGAGGGGCAGTACCCAATATACTATGTCAGCCACGTTCTCAGAAACGCGGAAACTCGGTACCCACGGATTGAAAAGGCTGCCTATGCTTTGGTCATTTCGGCAAGAAAGATGAAACCATATTTCCAAGCCCATCCTGTCGAGGTACTCACAGACCTTCCCTTACGGCAGACCTTGCATCACCCGGAAACGACTGGAAGGATGGTCAACTGGAGTGTAGAGCTGAGTGAATTCGGGATCACATACAAGCCACGAACCGCTATCAAAGCCCAGGCACTAGCAGATTTCATCGCGGAATGCACTTTTGCGGAGCCAGCCGAAACAACCAAGGAGGATACCTGGAAACTTTCCATAGATGGGGCATCCAACTCTAAAGGCGCTGGAGCTGGTGTGATCTTGGAAGGTCCTACGGGGAACAAGGTCTACTATGCCTTGCGATTTAATTTCACCGCAACTAACAACCAGGCCGAATACGAGGCCCTCCTAGCAGGACTGGACCTCGCTTTAGAAGCCGGTGCCACCACCCTCCACGTGAACTCAGATTCACAGCTGATGGTATCCCAAATAAATGGAGCATATGAAACCCGGGACCCGAAGCTTGGCTTGTATTTAAAGGAAGCTAGGAAACTCCTTGACAAGATTGCACTAAAAGGAGGGTACGCCTTCATTCGGCATATTCCCCGGGATCAAAATCAAGACGCTGACCTTTTATCCAAAGCTGCCAACTTCCCCGAAGAAGATCTTCCGCCAGAGATTCCGATAGAGCAATTAGATCGCCCAAGCATAACGGAGGAAGAAAGGGTCCTGATCGTGTACAACCCTTCTTCCTGGATGGATCCCATCAAACGGTACCTAGCAGGAGGCGAGCTACCAGCCGATCGCACAAAGGCAATTAGACTCATCAAAGCATCAGCTCAGTATGCATGGGATGGAGGCCGCCTTTATCGCAGGGGATTTATGACCCCTTCACTCTTCTGCATCACGGAGGAGGAGGGCCGGGAAATCCTAAAGGAGGTCCACATGGGAACCTGCGGGATGCACGTGGGCATGAGAGCCCTCGCTCAACACATTCTGAGAAAAGGATATTACTGGCCTAGCATCCGAGCAGACGCCGAAAAACTAGTGAGGGCGTGCAAAGGGTGCCAATTTCACGAAAACATACCCAGGAGACCTCCAGCAATGATACACGAAATCCCAGCACCTTACCCTTTCGCCCAATGGGGAATGGACGTTTTGGGACCCTTCCCACGAGCTACGGGAAATCGTAGATATGTATTGGTAGCTGTGGAGTACTTCACCAAATGGGTAGAGGCTGAAGCTTTGGCCTCAGTTACCTCCCGACAGGTCATCACCTTTGTTCGAAGGAACATCTTCTCCAGGTTTGGGGTTCCCCTATTTCTGGTCACCGACAATGGAACCCAATTTAATAGCCAACAATTTCGAGCTTTCTGTAAGCGATATCAAATAGAGCAACGCTTTTCTTCTGTTTGCCACCCGCAGACAAATGGGCAGACAGAGGTCACAAATCGAATATTACTAGAGGGAATCAAGAAAAAGTTGGGAAAAGCTAAAGGGGCCTGGCCGGATACCCTTGAAGAAGTTTTGTGGGCTTATCGGGTTATGGAGAGAAGTACCACAGGGGAATCTCCATATCGTTTGGTCTATGGCACAGAAGCAGTCACCCCAGCAGAAAAGATGTTCCCCTCTCCAAGGATCCTCAACCACCAACTCGAGAACAATGAGGAATCCCTCCGAGCTGAACTGGATCTTATCGAAGAAATCAGGGAAGCTGCTGCACTAAGAGCTTCCAGCAAAGACTCAAGGCTGCCCAATACCATAACTCGCGTGTTAGAGAGCGAGCTTTTAAGGAAGGGGACTATGTGCTTCGAAAGGTGGAGGCTACCAGCCAGGCCACCCGCATGGGAAAGCTTGACCCCAAGTGGGAAGGTCCCTACAAAATAGCCAGAGTCTTGAAAAAGGGTTCCTACAATCTGGAGGGAGATTCAGGGAAGCTCCTTCCTCACTCTTGGAATGGAGAAAACCTGAAGATATTTTACTTACCTGAATAGATGGGGACAACGAAAGATAAAGTTTTGATGTATCCTCTAGGGACGCAGCCACCCTCATGTAAGGTTCTCTTTTGTGATCTTTATCATTTTATGATGTAATGGACCCTATTTAAATAAAGATGCTGCTTTATATCCGAAAAAGCTCAGGGACACCCAATTGAACTGGGACACCCTTACTACAAAGTTGTCCGTGGCGACTCTTTAGAAACAAAAATCAGGGACACCCAATTGAACTGGGACACCCTTGTTCCTTAAGGCGGTCAATTACGCCTCCCTGGAACCAAAATTTCAGGGACACCCAACAAACACGGGACACCCTCTATTAAAAACTTGAGAAGTAAAAGTTTTCCTTATGAGGAAAAGGGGTGAAATTAAAGGATTCCTTGAAACACATATGGTACCCTAACGACATCGTACGCACCGCAAAGGAAAACACTTCCAAACGCAGATCTAAATCAAAGTTTTCTTTCTTTTTCTCTCTTTTGTGGACCAAAAATCTTACATGGGAAACACCTCCATGAGAGGGCCGCAATAAAAACATACCACCAGGGAAGTAAAAACTTGATGCGCAAAATCATGCATCGTCCCAGAAACACGGGATATCATTGCCTCAAAACACCTGATTTCCTAATAAAACCTCTTCCCAGGTAAGGATAAGGAAATCAAAGTGGAAAACAATTCTCTCATGATCGAAAGGCATAAGATAGTAAGTCAAGATGTTACCTCTTACAAAGGAAATCCAAGAAGGGATTTTATGCTGAAAGACCATAATTAAAGGTCCGCAAAAAGATCATGAAGATCTCGCATAAACCATAAAGAAAGATAACACGTTTACCCCACCCGAAACTTACATAGGGGAACCCCCTCCAAACACAAAGGAGGAAGATGGAAATTTGAAATAATATCCAGGAGTTACCAAAACCAGTAGGTCCTTTAGGGACACGTATACTTCAAGAAGAAGTTCTCCGTGAAGTTCCTTTCTATAAAGGCTCTCCCATATATATATATTCGCTAACCAATACCAAAAGCAAAGTAGAAATACCAATCAATAAGAGGAAAGGTGTAGAAAAAACATTCATTCCACACATAAGCGCGTCTTCAAAAGACAAACATGGCAAAGTAAAACTTATAATACTATCCATATTTCCTTCAAGTCCCAAAAGGAAGGAAGGATGATATTGTCCTAAAAACTAGCAAGCTGTACACATCAAAAACAGCTTTTCAAAGGCGGAAAGTCACGCCACAAAAGGTGACAACTTCAAATAACTAGGCAGGTGGGATTTGGCCATCTTCCAGGCGAGGGTCCAGGACGCCGGGCTCCTCCACCGGGGCTGTCGGGCTTGCACCTGCGGTACCACCCTCCGGAAGGTTAAAGTCGGCCCTCTCCGGAGTAGCAAATAGCTCTTCCAGGCCATCGAAGGTAGGTTCATGAGCACCCTCAGGGGAAAGAGTAGGAGTAATGAAGGAGACGTCGGACCCTGGGTACCTAGCTAAAAAGTCTTGGCGATGTTTTGCCGACAGCTTCTCCATGTCCGCGTCTGTCAATTCCACAAAGGCATCAATCTCCTTCTGCATTGAGGAAACCTTGTTCTCTAAGGCTGCGTTACTCTTCCCTAAAGCCTCATTCTCCTCTTTGGTTCTCGCCAGATCCTGTTTGAGCAAACAAAGGATTGCCTTCTGTGATAACATCCTTGTAGAGGACATAGTACTTATCATAAAGACCTTTGAGACGGTCATTCTCCTTTCTTGACTCCACAAGTTTCTTCTCGGCTTCATCACGATCGTCAATCATGTGGGAAATCTGTTCGTACCACGCATGCGACCTCAGGAAGCTCTGAAAACAAAGAACCAAAGGCAGCATTTGTAAGCTAGCAAGTAGAAAAAGAAAGATAACCAATATCAAGGCAAACACGGTACCCTCCAGGACTCCGTGGCATGGTGAACAATGGTCTTCTTCAAATCTTCTTGTTTGACCTTCTCCACAGAGGTCGCGCCAGCTGCAAAGCGAGAAACAATATTTTTCAAAGCATGGTGACCACTTCGAGAGTCATATGGGTCGAACATAACATCGCAAAGAGTGGGGAACCCCAATCCCTTTGCCTCTGAAGAAGAAAGGGGACGATTCAGGATCCCTTCATCCTTAGAAAACTGAGGGATCTCCTTGTCCTTGTCGCTCCTACGAGTAGACCGCCTGAGAGGGGTCCACCTGGATTTGGGAGGGCCCCCCTTGATGGAGGTATCCCGGGGGAGGGTACGAGGGGCCTTCGAAAGAGGTTCCTCTGATCGACCCAGAGCCCTCTTCTTTCCTAACCTGCCCATCAAGGATGATAGCCCGGAGGAGTGCTCCTGGAAACCTCCTGGAGTATGGCTTTCGCCCACCATTTCACAAGATTTAGTCCTTTCTTCATCAACCGAAGGTGCCGAGCCTGCAAAACACCAAGAGAAATAGAAACTGAGTCATCTCAACTAAACTCAAATTCCCCGTCTCACCATAGGATGTCAAACATAACCACCTTTCTCCACCACGACCAACTCTCCACGAGTTAAAGACACGAGATCATAAGACCTCTTCTCTGCACACAAAACCCCCACAATCCCTTCTTCTTCCTCAGAAAGAGAAGGGGCTTCACCCAACGATTTGCCATGAAATACCAACTGATTTTGAAACCCCAAAACAGAAGAAATAGAACCCTCTCGAAGACCTATTCGGACCAAATCCCCTTTATAAGAATCATGGGTCTTCTTAAGACCCACGAAACCCACAAACTGGGACTTACCCCTACGGACACAGTAGTAGAAAGTCCCCTCGTTGGACTTGAGTTGAAAAAGCTTTTTGAAAACATTAACCTTTGAGGGAACCCCCAAATAACGATAGAAAAAATCAAAAGCCCTCAAATGCAACCATAGATTGGGGAGGATCTGGATAGGGGCTACATTAAGGACCCTAATAAACTCGGCCACAAAGTCACTCAAAGGAAAACCAAGACCACTGTCCACTACCTTCCTAAACAAAAAGAATTCATTAGGAGGGAGGGGATCCCTATAAGTCACGCCCTCACCGCCGTCCGACATATAATAGTTTTCGGCTCTTAAGAAGAGGGGCCGAGAAGAAGAAGACCCTTGAGACGCCATGACTCTCTAAAGAAAAACACAGAAGAGATAGTGGGAACAAAGGATATACCCGCTTTTGAGGAAGAAAGCAATGAAGATAGAGTGCAGAGAGAGTGAGGTCTTCGAGATGATGCATGGGGGCTTAAAATAAAGATGATTGGGTGAAAGGGCACCCTCCCCTCCAGCCGAAGAAACAGTGTAAACGAAAAGACGTGCATGGGGAGGGGGCGCCGCTCGGTAAACCAGGAAACCACGTAAGCCCAGCCACGTATTTAAAAGGGAAGAATCTTTGCAGAAGGGATAATTAATGAGTTCAACCTTTCGTTAGGAGGCGGCGGTTCCTGTGACCAAACACCTCAAAGTTCCAAATGAGATAGTCAAAGCATGATTGACATACTCATTTGAGGGGCTAAGTGATATGGCCCAAAGATAAAAGCCCGCAAGTCACAGACGACGGTCCAAAGTCAAGAGGTTAAAGCCCACAAAGAAAGGAAAAGCCCAAAGCAATAAGCATATCCCGTTCCACCGACACACTGGGCAGCTAGGACGAAAAGAAGAAAAAAAGGAGAGGTGGTCCAGGATTTCAGCAAACAAATGGGAAAAGAAGATTCTGTAGGGAAATTCACTCCCATATAAATAGGACACCCATGTAAATAAAAAAGAAGGAGAATAAGGACTGATGCTTCACAAAAAACGTGGGATCATCTCTTTTATCCACAACAATGATGAATCCCACGTACGAAAAATTCTGAAGGTGCAAAAAAAAAAAATGATTTAAGAATTAACCTAGTTAATGTAAGAACATTATTTTTGGTGGTTCGTTCCTCTGCCTGCAATCTGGCTTTTCTCATAGACGCGGTTGTTTCTTTTCATGGTACCCGCAGAACGACAACGTTTTGTGTCAGCTTTCCAGCCGTCTATCTGCACCGCCCACCGGGCTCTATTTAATGTAATACCAAGAAAACATATAGTAATTAAGATTGATCCTAACCTAATATACACCGACTTTGCCGATCAATTATTTTTCCTGGGTCTATACATAATTACAAAGGACTCCATAATTCATTGTCTTTTGTACCTAAAAAGTCCTTGTTCCTTATATACATATATTTTTGTTTAAATTCCCTCCAATCTTCCTCTAAATCCCAACTCCCGCAGCCTGTTCGATCAATATCGCCAGGTAAGTAACTCCCTTCTTTTTTCTTGTTTTTTTAAATAAAAATTAATTCCTCCAATACCCCAATTTTTGCATGATATATATCTGAGAAGTTTAGGCTTTTTTTTTTGGGTCAGGAATACTGCACATACTCTGTACTCATACACAAAAATTCATAGCTAATGCGAACCTAAAGATTTGTTGCGTTTTTGTTCAATTTCACACGGACAAAATTTCATAAAATCAAATCCTTATTGTCGAATTATATAAACTTGTAACAATATTGTTTGTTGAAGGCTACTTTTGTGATCATTGATGCATCACCCCTAGTACTCATGTATAATCGAGGTTAATTTTATACACTATCAAAGTATAAAACATATTTATTGACAAAAAATCATTTAAGTGACCAATAGATTACCCTAATTCAGTTGTTTTTTTTACATTATTTACAGTAATTATATCATAGAATTAATGGAAAAGGGAAAGAAAGTGCATGCTGAAGGTTCGTGTCGAGATAGGATCAGCCACCTACCAGTGGATGTACTAGAGCATGTTCTAGGTTTCTTACCAATACGGGATGCAGTGAGGACAAGTATTTTGTCCAGCAAGTGGAGGCGTCACTGGAAAACACTTCCTCGACTTGTATTTGACGATCATTGTGGTCTTTCTGCTAAAAAAATTGTGGAGGCTATTCAAGAAATTCTATTACGTCGTAATGGACCAATAACTAAGTTCACTCTCTCCATCAGTGATCTTGATCTGAAGAGCTGTCCTCGTGAGATTGATACAGTAGTGGAACATTTGTCGTGGAAGCACGTTGAGAATTTAACACTTGGATTCAAATGGACTAGCATGTACAAGTTACCTTCCTACTTCTTTTCATGTACTGGATTGATCCATCTAAGCTTGACTGCATGCGTCTTGAGACTCCCTCCCTCATTTAGAGGATTTAGGAAGCTTGTTACTCTCTCCTTAGATTGTGTTGACTTGGATGCTAATTTCTTGGACACTTTCATCCCCAGCTGCCCACTACTCAAGGAGTTAACGTTGATTTACTTCAGTGGTATCAGCCACTTCAACATTGAAGCACCTAGGCTAGAGGTGTTTCATCTTTACTGCGAAGAAAATTTTGATTCCATTCGCTTTATGAATACACCATTGCTTGCATCTGTAACAATGTGTGCCATTGGGGATGTGTATGATTTTGGGGCTGAGGTATTTGGAACATCTCTTCCTGCACTAGAGCATTTAAGTACAGACTACCTATTCTTGCAAGTAAGCCAGCTTGACCACTAATTAATTGGATCATTATTTAACTGTAATACGTCTCTAAATTACTTGCTAATTTTTGCCAATTCTTCAAGTCCATTGTTGCTGCAGGTTATGTGGCGCTCAGGCTTCCAACTCTCCTTCACCACTTAACTGTTCTTCACATTGATGGTTTTAGTTTTGGCCGAATTATGGATGAAGTTTTAGGTCTTTTTTGCTTGATTAGAAGCTCACCGAATTTGAAGAAACTCAGAATTGAGGTAAGTGATCATCATATATAGGCATGGCCCTTAAACTATACAGTACCACATTTAATTAAACATGTTTTGTCTTTAACAATGCATGCTTTTGGTTCCTAAATGATATGTGGTAGGCATGGCAGTCTGATGAGATTGATGAGATTTATGTCGGGAATCCTGTTCAAGATTTACTGGAAGCTGAGGATTTCGTAGACTTTTCTTTTGACCGGCTTCAAGAAGCAGCCTTTGATGGTGTGAAGGAGGATCCTGAAATGGATTTCATTGAGATTGTACTTGCCAAAGCCTCGGTTTTGCATACATTGCATGTTCAACCCGTATTGTCGACAACAAGGGAGGAAAGATTCAAGATTCTGAAAAAGCTGAATGCGTTTCGGCGTGCATCATCACAAGTACAAGTCATATACGCGGATGATTGATCCAGCTAAATCCGTGGGATATATATGGAAACTAGAAAACTAACCCGAGCATTGCTCCGGATATACTTGAACCATAATATTAAAGTTAATAATTAAAAAATTAGTAGTAAAATTACATTTGTCATTTATTAAGAATTGTGTTAAAAAAATAAAATTCTAAATGATTATGGGCATTATTACAACTCAAATAGTGTTTCAAGTAATTTTGACTTCACACATCAGACAAACTACATAAAAATCATTGTAAGACATTCCTAAGATTAAAGAATCCCAACAAATGCAAAATCAAATATTGGTTCATCATCTACCAAAATTTCTCAAGCACACAGTAGGAAAGAATTCTGTTTTGGCAAAGTCCCATAACTCCAAAGAAAAAATATTCTTCGTCATTCTAAATTGATTATAGTCTAGCTAGATGATTCATACAACACAATAATATTACTCAAATCACAATCTAATATCACAAAAGCAAAACCATCATAGTGAAATTCAAAATGGTAGGGAATACAAATCTCTTCGAAAGAGTCTTTTTTCTTATGTATAAGGAATATCCCACAAGCAATTAGTCAATTGGAGAGAAGTCAGCCAATATTTCTAAAACTTTTGCATGGTTCTATTATTATGCAAAAATAATTAGGGTTTTTGGTACGGATGGTACCCATATTTTATGGTTTGAGACAATCATGTACCTACAACTTTTCTCGAGACATTTATGTACCTGGAGTTTTAGCGGGCAGGTCAGTCATGGGTCTCGGGCTGGGTATCTGCTGACGTGGAAGCTGCCCAAAATTGGGCTGCTGCCCGTAACT
>JAKUCV010006706.1:246537-331867 GCA_028386065.3 Turnera subulata | reverse complement strand
CCCCTGATTGTATGCTGAACCACTGTTTCAGAACAGTATATAGAAAGATAGACACAAAGATAGTCTCTGCCAAACGGTAAGAACCCATTTGCCAGTCGCTTTGAGGAAGTTTAACACACAAATTATTTACTGTAGTCTGACACACCTGCAGACCAACATCAGGATGAGAAGCAATATGCCTCCCAACAAGTTCTAGTGCTGCTTCTCTTGCAGATATTGCCGAATCACAAAATCTTCCTTCGACAGCTAGTTGCACATGCTTGTCACGCAATACCTCTGGATCAGCTTCTACAATAATGCTCACCTGTTCCCATCACATTAATAAAACAGGCATTCATTATATCTAGATAAACACAACATTATCTATATATACTAAATCAGGGAAGGTTGGAGTGAACTGATTTGACTGTTTTGCCTCATGGAAATATGATACTGACAAATTTACCCTTTGTTGTGTTTAATTCATTCTTTAATCATTTTTTTGGTATTGTCATGTGTCAAAATTCTGAAGATAAAAGATAAGATTCCAACGTAATCCATCTAGAAGTATCCTCTTGCTTTTGCTTTTGTGGCATCAAATTTTCGGTGACGAATTCTTTCTTCACCCCCACCCCCACCCCTCTTTCTCTTTTTTGTTTTGCTCCTCACACTATCTTCCTGTCTGGTTGCCATCCATTTCATCCACTGGATTTTACTGAATAATTCCCTAATTATTTCTCTTTTCTATTGTCTACAGGTGTTTGTTTCCAGTAACTGCATTACCTAAGATGAAGTTCAGTTGTAAAAATCTCCAGGTATTTTCTCTTTAAGCATGTGTTAGGAGAACCACTTTCTTTCCCCTGCGTTTACTATTTGGCAGAGTAATTGTTCAAAGTTTTTTAGCAGGCTTGGTGAATGTGGAAGATTCTTTTGTTAAGAAAGCCAATGAAAATCAATCTCATTGTTGATTAATGGTATTGGGTTCCTTGGACCAATTTTATGAACAAGAATATTTGTTTTGAATACCCAGGTCAAAGATTTGGCTTACAAGGTTGTCGTCAAAGAGTGTTACTTCATATGACTTCTGAGATAATCCTATAACTTGGAAAAATAAATTAGTTTGTTATCCATATTCAAATACTTAAAGTGCATTTTGAAACGGTCTCACTGCAGCTTTACTAATCATCTTTTTTCAAGCATTTCTCTGCTAATAGCATATATTCATTTCACTTCTAAGAAAATTGTACTATAATATTTAGGTGTTACTTCATATGACTTCTGAGATAATTGTAATGTGAAAAAAATTAACAACTACCTTAGAGCGAACCCCTTTGGCTTGGCTAAAAACTCAAATTTTATGCTTTCGGATTATTTTTCTTTGCCTTTCCATCTTCATCTTTCTAATGACAAAGAATTTTTATTCTTATAAAACAACAATAATAAACAATTTCTGCAAGATGACTTGCAATGGTAATAATGCTTGGCCTTTTTGTGTAGGTGGCAGTGACTCATGCAGGTTTGATAATCGTATAGATCACATCTTCAATCCATTGGGGGTTTATCCTCTAACATATATGGGATTGTAAGGAATATTTTCCAATACAACATGTTTTTTTTATGCATTAGAATGAGAAGGCCTCTCTATCTTCTATGTTCACGTCTTAGGGTTCGTTTTTCTGGGAGATGCTCTCCAAGTTGGGAGGTACGCTTCATTACATTCTTGAAACTCATTTTAGAAAACAGGCATGATTGTGAACCTCAATTTTCTTGTTGCTGTTTTCTCAAGGATTAGGCTAGAGAAGGTAATATAGATACTTTCAGTCATCTAGCTCTAAGGAACCTTTATTGACTAGAACCAGTAGGTAATTTTTTTATACTGATCGTGTGATGTCATTATATTAAATCCAAAGAGTTACATAATGAGCGCAGTCAATAAGAAATGACTGTGGAACACGCAGTTACATGCATGATACAAAATTGTTTAAAAGAAGCTGCAAGACGGAAACTAAGCGAAGATACACCACTATTTTTTGGAACAGTTGATTGAATGGTATCGATATCAGGCCATGATGGTGACTAAAACACCTAGACAAGGATGCATGAATTGGTATTTTATTTTTTAGTGTTGTTTATAGTTTTTTTTTTACTACTGTAAGTCAAAACAGTGATGCTTGGATGCTTTATTCCATGCTAACATGATGAACGATTGCTTTTGTGTACCAATTGCTTTTACTTATCAAATCCAGGTTTGTTTTCGCATGCTGTAATTGCTTATGATTGAGGAAATAAGTTGGTTTTCATTTGCTGAATGCTAACCAATTTTTTTCTTTTATTATAGCACGACGACCTAATGTGAGAAGAACATAGTTGCATGATGACCGGCCAACCCACGCATGAAGAATGTAGATTTGACCATGAAGTTAAGTTTCATTTTGGATAATTTTCTTAAATCTGATAACAACGGGACAATTTTACAATGACATTTCACTTTCTTCATGGCAATTGGTGATGGAACATTTATTATTTGGAAGAGCAAAATGCTATCCTATTACTGCTATTATTACATTCCTTGAAAGAAAGTTTTAGATACAGAGGTTCTTATTATCCTTATGGCTTATGTGAGTGGAATAGTTGGGCGTATTTAGTCTTCGAATAGTCTTAGGTCTGTTACATTGTTAATATAACATTTGGTGAGCGAAAAGAGCAAAATATGATCTACATTGTCAATATAACAATTGATATAGCAATAAAAGTAAACTATAATTAGTGGTTACGATTATGGGCACCCTTATTGATATATTTTGTGTTAGTTATGGCTCATTATGGCTACAAGTATGTAAAATTTGTTTATATTTTACTAATTTCTGATCTCTAATTTTTGATTCTCTTATAATATGGATGTTTACTACAGCATTACACCAACTCTAAATGTTAACTATTTTTTTTTTCAAGAAAAAAGCCAATGCTCCTTCAAAACTAAAAGATGCATGAAGATTGAAGTAAAACTTCACATGGTTTTCATCCACACAATCTTACAATAGTAAGTGCAGGAAATGTTCCCACTTAAAGATCATGTTTGATTGGAGTTTCTTGGAAGTTAATTTGTGTATGTTATCATTTTGGGAGGCTAAAGTATTTGATAAGTAGATTGTTGCAAGTAATTAATTAGTTGTCATGTGATATAACTTTTGTTTGTCTATCTTATTTCAGTCTAAATTCTTAACTTTAGGGTTCAGTTTGGTAAGTGAATAAATGGTGTAACGTCATTTGATTTTTCTCATTGCCCATTCCTTTGTTTGCTCTGATTTTCGTTTGGTAAGTGAGTTGATGGTGTAACCATCATTACTTTTTCTCATTGTCCATTTCTTTGTTTGCTCTAATTTTGTTGGTACTTCATATTTTTAAGTTCTCTTCACTCATTTTTTTGGTCATTTTCCACAGGAATTTGAAGAACAGGATTGGAATTTACAGACTAGACATATCTATTGGGAAGGAAATCAAGTCATGTGGTTACTTCCCAGTCGCGGTTACTCTATTAATATTGGTAGCCATCATTTTGCTTCTTCCTCGAAAGACTCCAATTTGCAGAACATAATTGGAGTTGCTTGGCTTACATGCCTTCATTTTGTAATTGAATATGGTATTTGGCCAATTTTACCAAAAGAGAATGTGTCGCATACAATAAAAGTTTTTTTCTCCTTTTATTATCTTTGTTTACCTCTTTTTTCCTACTTTTGGAGACTCTATGTCGCTTGGCCGGATGAGCCTCTTCATTTAGTGCTTTTTTAATTTTGAGAAAGGACACAGGACTGGTAGTGTGTATATATATAAGAAACTGTTAACCCACAACATATTTTCTATACTTTGTCTTCCAGAATAAGATTCATATTATATTGAGTTGGGAGAAATTTGATTAAGCAAGCCAATTTGGCTTAATAATGTTGAAATAGAGGCCAATAAGTCATCATAGATGTCTGTTGTTGTAGATGTAAAACAAGGTACTATAATGTTGAACATGTAGAGTTTGTTTAACAAAATGGAAGGATTATACCTCAATGTGTTGCTGAAATTCAACAATACCCGCAGCATGGCGCGGGCAGCCCGCTAGTTATTCCTCTATATTTAAGTCACAGCTGATTATCAAAAAGAATTACTCACCGCTCGCAAAGCCTTGGCCCTGATTACAGGGGAATTTTCCCTTAAGCTTGCCTGGATGCAATAAATATGTTAAAATCAAGCATATATTATACACAAAATCGAGAAAAGAACTTTGTGTATACTAACCAACAGCAAATGAAGAATCTTATCGAACCCCCTATAGAATGAACTATTTTGTCCCAGTGCAACTGTGATCTTCTTCACTGAATCCCTTAATGAAAAGGTAGCCCCACAATCACGTACAATAAGAATTGATTTGAGTCTCGTAAGGTAGTAAATGAACTTTTCTTGAGATTTTGGATCATCCTTGTACCATAAGCATAGATAAAACCTGCACATACATGTTGTCCCTCATTAAGTTGACACAGAGATATCCACAGTAAGCAAAAAGTTATATTGTTACGAACCATCGAACAAAGACATGCAAATCATCAGAAGAGACAGCATCTTGGAGGTAATTCAAAAGTATCTGTTGAACAATCTCAAGTTTTGTAACTGGATTCGAGGCTTCAGAATTCTTCTTGTGTCTACTAGTAGCCTTATTCTCCTCATCTTTGTAATGTGACTTGGAATATGATTGTAACACAAGAAGTTGTTTCTTGCATAGGCAGATTTGACAATTCCAGTTCTTATTAGGAGCTTCATATTCTCTCATCCCGATGCAATCAGCATGAAATAATCTGCCGCAACCTTGGCAAATACACAACCTTTTCTCAACTCTTCCATCTAAGCAAATGCAGCATGCGTCTTTGGGGTTATGACTGGCATCATCACCCATTGCCAATTCCTGTAGTATCCAAAATCTACTCTGCCTGCAAATAAGAGCATCATGTTTCAACCTTGCTGCAATATTACCAAGGATATCAATGGCCATGGAACGTGCAGCAATGTCCTTGGATTTTAGACCCGCATTCTGAAGCAGTAAGACACAGAGAACCTGCAAGCAAAAGCTCCTTAAAGAAACAGAAACAACATGGGCGTGTTTAGTTGTGGAAAAATACTCCAGTTTTCCAGAAAATTTGGAAAATGGAGATGGAAAGCAGAATTTTATGTTCAAGGTGTATTTTTGAATTGGAAAGCAGAAAACTTGTTTCTCCAATTTTCTAAATTATAACTACATGTTGGAAAACAATAAAAAAGAAACGCTTTCTAAACTTTTCCATAGGAAGTTGGTGACTGTTTTCAAATTAGAAAAAGCGTCTCCATCTTTTTCTTTTAATGAATTCTTTTATTGCAGAAACATACCCTTAAGAACATTTAAATAGGACTAAACAACCCTCCTCAACCCTAGTCTCTCTTTCTCATCAAGAAGCGCCTAGTGTTTTATTTCTTCTCTAATTTACACTGTTTCCTCACAATTCTCCTCTCTTTGTCTCTTATCTTTTCCTAGTTGGTTACATGATTATCTTGATTTACACTATTTCCTTAAAATTTCCTCTCCTCTCTTGATATCTCTGTCTTAATATAGAAAATGATTCAACATATTGTCAAATGAACATGTTTTCTAAATTTTTTTCAGTTTTCCACAGAAAAAGAATAAAAAATTGGAGTTGAAAAATGAAAAATGTTTTCTACAACTAAACACGCCCTAAATTAGATAATTTTAACCAAGATAGTTCAGTATATCTCACCTCCAGAATCAGTGATGAAGCAGGAAATTTTGGTAAATTAAGAGTAGTCAGTAGATCTGAAACTAGATTATCCATCATCAGTTTCATTTCAGAAGAATCTTGAGCCTTTACAGAGCCAATCCGCTCAAGAACTCGAGACCAGAAAAGACAGCAGGTCTCTGTAACAGCATCACGAGCTTTGCTAGGATAACTAACATCCAAAGAGATTTCTAAGATAGAAGTGCCACTAGATGCTAGCCTCAAAGTTTCAGGAAGGTTGGCACTGCTGTGAACTAACTGAATCAGTAAAGCAGTGATCATCTGGATCTGCTTCTGTTCTTCATCAGGAAGAAGATAGGATCGTAGGGCTCGCTTTGAGATCGGTAACTTCCAAAGCAACTGCACTATTTCATCCATTATATATGTACGGTGTTGTGTATATGAATAGAATATCTGCACCAAAATGGAAAAAAAAATACCCTCAGAACTGAATTCTGAATGTGTATAGATGTATCTGTTCGCATGCAAGCACATGCAAGAGCTATTAAGAAAGGGGAAGGAGTGAAGAAAATAGGACAGAGAATTGTACCCCACTGATTAAGGCAATGGCTTTCAGTTGTAAGAGTTGGATATTTTCAACTAAAAGTGTAGTGAAACTTGTCTTCACTAGTTGTAGAATGCAACTATCAGATAATTTCTCTACTAAAAGTAAATCCTTCAATAATCCAAGAATCGTGCACAGTTTATGTAGTATGGTATTCATAGCAGCAGAGACCCTATCAAGGAAACAACAAAGTTGATAAGTGAAACTGACGGACAAAATAAATCCATAACACCTAAAGTTAAGAGAACCACAGATGGATAGGCACACCTGTTTGACACCGACTTCTTCACTTTTACACTCTTTACAGTTCGACGTCTCTTGCTTGCTGAGCCATAGTCAGCCTCCGGCTCTCCTTCATCATCTGATAAAAGTTAACAAAAAGATAAAAAAAAAATATACAATAAAATGCAGAAAGATTTATAGGAGAGATAGTCTACAAAATGTGAAACAACCTAAAGGACAAGGTCTACCTTCAACAGCTCCATTTTCGCCTGGTCTGTGCAATGCACGATAAGATGGATCATAAGCTGACATAACATCAGTTATTTGGCACTTGAACAACTCAAGAATTCTTTCAATTATCTGCCACAAAATTACCATATATCAGTTATCAAAGATTGCTCGAAACTCGATTAAAGAAGAAATATTCTATTAAAAAGGAGAATATAAAATAGAAAACAACCAAGGAAGACTTTATAATAAAAGCAATAAAGAAGACACCTCTTCTTTATATAGCTGCCTCGGCATGTTACTATGAGCCATTATCGCGAGAGCTGCATGAATGGACTCCAAGGCAGAAAAGAGTGAAGAGACTACTTCAGAATCTGACTGCAACATAAACAAGAAACCAAGATAGTAATTCAGACTATCATGCCAGCAAAGATCATATATGGGTAAGACCAACACATCAAAGCTTCTGAAGAAAAAAGTGGATAGAGATGTCAACCAAACCACAAAATCCTGGAAACAAAGAAAATAATTATAACCAAAAGAACCAACATTTTGACTTTTATTACCGGATCCAGTTAGAACCAACCAAGCAAGCCATTAATTTCCATGACCTTCAGTGAGACAGTTCAGCAGATGATAACCATGAAGCTAAGTTGACGACAATTTTGTGCCCGTGTTATTCAATACACCTGTTATCACTGTTTGTTTAGGTGTCAAGATGGCCTTACGTTCATTTATCAATTTCAAGATAAAGTTTTCCTCCTATATAAAACTGCCAAATTATCTATTTACAGTATATGCCAACATCACAAATAAATTGAAAAGATGTTACATAAGTGCATACATTTATGATTCACCACTAAAGGAAAGCAACAAAATCAAGCCCCACTAAAAAGAATTAAAAACTAATAGTGTGTGGCCACGCTAACCCCTATTAAAGAATGTAACCTGAGAGAACACAGAACTAATACAAAGAATTGGAAACTCACATGCTTACATTCATCAACAGAAAAACAAAATAAAGTCCTGATAAAAAGAATTAAACACTAATGGATATTAAAGAATGTGACCTGAGAGAACACAGAACTCATACATAGAATTGGAAACTCATACACTCGCATTCATCGACAGATAAAAAAAAATAGTCCCCATAAAAGTACTTAAAAACTAACGATGTGGCTGGTAACCCATATTAAAGAGAGTAACCTGAGAGAATTCGAAACTCACATGCTCATATTCACCAAGGGACAAACCTTCTGCACGATGTATCTGGTGATCTAGAAAACGCAAAAGCCTTACAAGAATATCTACAGGAACCAAATGTAGAAGTTTTTTTGAGCGTATTGTAGTTATCTCTTTTACAAGCATTCCGATATCAGTCAAAGGCATTGATAGCCATTCTTGTTCAACACGTTCGTCAATAGGAATTTCAGCTCTGCTCAAAAAGTCCTCCAATGTATCGCAGAAACCTCCAACAATGGAATCTAAGCAAAGAGAATTACAAAAAAATCGTACTTCAATTTAAAATAAGCATGTAATAAAGAGAGTAAACACATATGCCATCATTAAAAATACCTTGGACCTCGGTAGGATCTGGATGAACCACAGTTGCAATTTCATCCTTCCCCTTCTTTTTGACTTTGTTTTTTCTCAAAGACGGACCTGTGTCCTGCAATTTTATCTTCTCAGTCCAGAATGCTGAATACATAAATAGCCCAAACATATATATATACTATTTTGAATTTACAAACTTCATTACATGGGGAACGTGACCAATTTGATGATTTTGAGTCCCCTCGAAGTCTCTTTGTGTTTGCCTTGAAGCAGGTATGATTGCCTCGAAGGGCTTGCTTTGAAATAACGTACTTCCAGAACTATGCTGAGGCCCTGAGAAACTTGAACGCAACAAAAGACAAGCACACCAAAACTGAGTTTGTACATGAGAAATATATCAAAAGGACAAAAAGTTCAGAACGACAACAGAAGATAGGCAATGGCATATAGCAAAACCACAAGTAAAACTAATTCCAAGACTACAGAACTTATGAAGCCAGACTTCGTCTCATTCTATCCATGTTTGTCCTATCTAACGACTGCTACTAATAATGACACCCAGACATCTATCTAGCTGCCTGTTTTCATTTTCATGTAAAGCTCTCCTTTACTGTTTCATACATGCAATGTCTTTAGTGAAAGGCACTGTTGAGTTTGAGAAAAAAAAAATACTAGTAAAAAGGTGCTTATTTTCCACTAAAAAGGCTAGCCATATTTCTGCTAATAGAAACATATGCTTACTCAGAAATTCTCCCTTTGTCAGATTCTTGTGAAAAACTAACTGCTATCCTTGAATGATTAGGCAACTATGTTTATACGACACCACATGTAGGAGGCAATACAGTGGGCTCAAAAGGAAAGGTAACATAAGCATCAAATAATTTCACAAAATTTAACAACTAATATGACTATGGCCAAAATGTCAAACATTCTTCACCACTTCATATTTGATAGGGGAAAAAACAAAAATATCAGCTCAACGGTTCATCCATGTCAGGCATAACAAAGAGAAATTTGACTTTGCAGCGGGAAAAAACAAAAATTTCAAAAGAGCTACAGTGTGTACTTTGTTTACCAGGAGTTACATACTCGAATGCTTCGGGATTGTACCGGAGGACCTCGTCGTGAAGCTCCAAAGGCTCCACGTGGCTCGAAGAAGTCGGCCTAGTCTCATCTCTCAGGTTCCTGCATACAATAAAACCACAAATAGTACGAACTCTTTTAAAAAATATCCGAGAAAAGATAAAAAGAGAATAGAATTCGTTCTAGTATAAATTCAAATTTCAAAAGAAATGCAAATTTCAAACTAATTTCACTAACTTGTTTGCATGAAAATGCGGAAACATAATCAAAGCTAAGCTAAACGAAAGCAATTTCACTATAACTGCAACTTAAGCTACTCAACTTCACTTAGAGAACTAGCTAAACCTAATGTCTCGCTACTCCAACTCAAAAGAAATCCAGAAACCGCACTTACAAGTAAGACACATCGGTTTGGCGGAGCAGATCGGCGATTCTCTCGGACTGGGAGAGGATTTCGTTCCGGTTCAAGGACCAGAGGTTGCCGTCCGCTCCATCGAGCAACCGGACCTCCGGATCCGACGCGCCACAGAACACCGGGAGCGAAGGCAGAGGCAAGCAAGGCGCAACCTCGGAGTGAATGGTATTGGATAGGCCTATCCCCTCCGGGACGGGGGCGGCGGGGCCCGAACCCGAGGCGCCTGGATTCGAGTTCGGATAACTCATCGATTGGTTAACCGGATAGGAGGAGGAGGAAGAGCATGAAGTGGTGGAAGGAGTGGTACCGGCGTAATAATGCGGGAACTGAGGGTTAACAGAGGAAGACACCGTGGGTTAAATCGGGAGGAGACCAGGGAGTGGGAGCCCTAGGACGGAGAGGAATTGGGGAGAGGAAACGACTAAAATGGCGGGGAAAGTGATTGATTTTTATTTTTTCTCTTCCTCCTTTGGGAGAATTTGTGTTTGGACCGGGGAGTAAAGCGGATTAGGGGTAGAGAAAATGTAGTGTTTGTGCGAAATTGAATAAACGAACATTTAAAAAAAAAAAACCCCCCTTGGTTGACTGTTGTTTTTAGTTTTTTTTCCTTGATAGGGATTATGTCGAGTTACAGAAATGTCCTTCATAAATGCAAGGATTTTCAGCTTACATGAGAAGTTTCTCGAGTAATTCGGCTGCAGAATTTAAAGTGATTCTTTTTCTTTTTCTAGTCTGCGATAATAAGAAACGTTTGTTATGCCTGCCTGTGGGGAGTTGTACTTGTAGCAACAGTTGCTGCAAGTCACAGGTGGTGCAGGAGCAAGTACCAACACTTGTTTCGTGTGATATTCCCTTTTTTCTATCTACCATTTCTGCTCTCTTTTCTTCTTTCATTTTCCAAAATCAAAGCGAAACATCCATGGCTTTCCAATAAAGAGATTAATTTCGCACAAAAAAATAAACAAAGAGATTAATTACAAAAAATCGTCCCGTCAAATGCAACCACCCCTCTAATTATAAAGTTCTTAATTTAATAATCGAACCTCGATTTAGAACGTATTTTGACGGTTTTACTTTTACATATCCTCTTACGTTTTTGTTAAAAGGATAAACAGAGCTACAAAAAGGGGAAAAAGAAAGACTGCCGGAACCTGTAAGGCTGTAACTCTTTCAGAATTACCATAAAATTCCTGATTAACCACCTGAAGAGTGAATTGACCCTACCGTTTTCGTTTGTCTATCTCTTTTTTTTTTTCTATAAAGTTCATGAATAACATTCTCATAACCAACTTTGCCTGTCCATCCCAAATTTGATCGTCCTCCTTCCCCCTATTTTTTATCATCATCATCATCTCCCATTTTATATATTTGCCACTTATGTAATCTCTTAAATTGCCACTTGCAATATCAGTCTCTTCTCCCCTATGGCAATTCCATTGCCCCCACATCAGAATAGAAGTCTAACGAAATTATGCTGCAAATACTGCATTCTATAACTCTTAATGGGAGGCCTGTCATTCACACCGCAATGCAAAACCAAAGCCACATTCACCACTTCTCCTCTTGTGGCGTTCCTTCAGCTTGGAATGGAACCATTGTAGCGCACTCAGGCATCAAATTTGTGCTAGCATCCTATTGAGACCATCAAAAAAATCAATATCCTTGAATATGATCCACCCAAAACTAAATGAACATCAAATCGCATGAAATTTAAGACTAAAAAGTCCGACGCCAATTAGCATTAAACTAAGTCTGTTACATACCCAGCAATTCTAAACCTCCAGAATCGTGGTCAACTAATAATTAACAACATTTGCCACATCATAGTTTGTGGCGTTAAAATCAGTTAGTTATATATAATTAGCAAAAAGCACAAAGCGTGCAGGGTTTAATTACTCCTCCGTATCATCTTCCTCTGTTGAGCTTGAGATATCTTCCTCCGATGTGCTTGAGATTTCAGGCTGCCGGAAGCGAATTCTGCACACAATTACCTGGAAGAACACAAAATATAAAACATCACACAGACAGCAGGGATACAGACAGCAGGGATATACATTTTCCAAAGAAAGAAAGCAGACAAAACAAAGAGATATCAGATTGAAAAAGTTATTATAATTTTCTCTAAACCTTCTTCTTGTCATCATCATCATCAGCTGCTGCGATTTCTTCATCAGGGAGCCTAAACTCGTCAACAACCCACTCAGTCTTGGTTCCATCGGCACAACGGTATTCCAAACGTCGCACGAGGCCAACAAGTGTTTGGTGCTTATCATGAACCTCTCTCTCACCGGTTACTTCATAGTAGCAAACAGTCCTTGCCTTCATAACATCATTGTTTTCCGTTGCAGCTGTAGTGTAGAAAAACCACTCGTTGCGATCTCCAAATTTAGCTCTCTGCAAAGGGTACCTCTTCTGCATATGTCGACAACCCAACATAGAAACAGCAATCTTAAATCATCGAAACGAAACTAATACCAAATCCAAGCTAATGTAATATAATATTCATAATGCTAAGTTGGACCCATTGAACCAATTAATCGGGTTTGCTTTTAAATCGTTTTGCTAATTATGCTCTAATAATAAGTCGTGCTGTTGGCATTCGAGGACTATAAACAATGCGTCAAACCAAAGATGAACAGGATAACGAGACCCACAATATTATTTGCACATATTGAAAAAAAAAAAAGAGTGAAACAAATGTGTAGGGGAATATAATTACGTGTACAAATCCGTCCGGGACTGCCAGAGTAAACATCGGCGGTGGGGATTACATCCGGGAATTCTCCTCCGTTGATCTTGTTCTTCAAATAATAACACAGGATTTGCAATTTGGTAGGAGCAAACTTGTACCCAGACGGAAGTTCAAGCTCTTCTCCTGTACTCATTTTAATAGTGAAACCCATTATTGCTCTTTACCGATATCGACTAATATCCAACCAAGTCTAGGGCTTTGGTGCGTGTATTTGTAGTGGCCGAAAACGGTTGCGGGTGCGATGCTTCAAGTTGGTCTAAATTGTACTCCCATTGGGCGTGAGGTGGTAGGACATGGGCCAAAATGGGGCAAGTATGCAATTCAAGACAGGAAATGGATAGGAAATGGATATATAATTTAGCGGACGATATAGTCATTTAAAAAGAATTCGAATATCGTGACAATGTTTCCAAATGGAATTAGACAAAAAAACGGCTCCATCTTTTTGGGAGACTAATAGAATATACGATCAAAATCAAATTAATCGAACATATGGATTTCTGAACAAATTTTCAAACCACTAAAATGATTGATTTTTATTTTTTCTTTCTGTCTTGGGGGAATTTGTGTTTGGACCAAGGGGTAAAAGCGGTGTAAGACATTTTAGGGGCGGAGAAAATGAAGCAGTGTCTCTGTGAAATTGAATAAACGAACATGAAAAAAACCCCTGGGTTGACTGTTATTTTTAGGCTTTTTTTCTCTCTCTCTCAATAAGGGGGTATAGGGAGTTACAGAAATACCCTTAGTAAATGCAAGGCTTTTCTTAGCTTATGGGGGAAGTTCCTTCAGCAATTCAGCCGCAGAATATCAGATTTACAGTCTGCCCATAAGAAACGTTTTTATGCTTGTGGAGTTGTAGTGTAGTTACAGGTGGCGCAGCTGGGCAGGAGCAATTACCAACATTTGTTTCGTGTGATATGCCCTTTCTATCACCCATTTTTGCTCCCTTATCTTCTTTCATTTTAAAAAATCAAAGCCAAACATCCAAAGCTTTCCAATAAAGAGGTTAGTTTCGCACAAAAAGAAAAGCAAAGAAATTAATTACAAAAGATCTTCTCGAGCTTTCGTCAAATTCAGCTCCCCTTCAATTGTAAAGTTCTTAATTTAATCACCGAGCTCAATTTAGAATTAAATTAACAAAGCTACAGATAAGGAGAAAAAAAAAAAGCTGTTCGAAACTTCGAACTCTCAGAATTACCATAAAATTCCTGATTAACCACAATAACTCAATTTGGGTGAATTGACCCTACCATCCATGTTTAACCATCTATCTTATCCATACCCAAATTTCATTGTCCTCCTTTCCCCTGTTCCTCATCATCATCTTTCATTTTACATTTTGTCACCTATGCAAGCTCTTAAATTGTCACTTGCAATATCCGACCTCTCCTCATTCATGGCAATTCCTATGCCAATTTCCTTTCCCGCACATCAGAGTAGAAGTCTAATTAACCAAATTATGCTGCAAAAACTGTAGGCTAAAACTCTGACGGGAGGCCTGTCATTCACACCGCAACCCAAAACCAAAGCCACATTCACCACTACTCTTCTCTTGCGGCGTTGAGCTTGGAACCATTGTGGCACACTCAAGCATCATATGTGCTACCATCCTATTGAGACCATGAATAAGATCCATATCCTTAAATATGACTTACCTAAAACTAATTTAACATCAAACCGCAGGAAATTTAAGATTGAAGATCCGACGCCAAATAGCATTAAACTAAATTTATTACATTACAACTGAGCAATTCTAAACCTCCAGTTTCGTAATTAGCCAAAATTGCCACTTCATGGTTCGTGGCGCTAACATAAGTTGATTATAACTCACAAAAACAACAAGCTAGCGGGGTTTACTTAATAACTCCTTCATATCGTAGTAGTGTGCCTGACTGTGTCCGTCATTTTCCCCTGTTGTACCTCAGATTTCAATTGGCTGCATGAAACGAATCCTGCACATAACTACCTGGAAGAACATCAAATATAGAACATCACAAATCAGAAACTGATTCTAATACATAGCAGCAGCAGCAGATATACATTTCCAAAGAAAGAATACCAGACAAAACAAGAGACATATTAGATTAAAAGGTTATTATATTATTCTCTAAACCTTCTTTTTGTCATCATTAACTGCTGCGGTTTCTCCGTAATCAGGGAGACTAAACTCGTCAACAACCCAGTCAGTCTTGGTTCCGTTGGCCCAATGATATTCCAATCGTCGCACAACGCCGACCCATATAAGGTTGTCCTCATAAACATCTCTCTCACCGATTACTTCATAGTAGCAGCCATTCCTAGCCTTGACAACACCATTGTCCCCAGTTGCAGCAGCAGTAGTATAGAAAAACCACTGGTTGCTAAGTCCATATCGTACCTGATCTGCATATGTTGAATCAAATGTAGAAACAACAATCTTAAGTTATCGAATCGAAACTAACACCAAATCCAAAGTCATATAAAATGATAAAAGTATTAATTAGCTAGAATCTAACACAACGGATCAGTGTAACACGTACGGTCCAACATAATACTCCTTTTTATCATAATAAATTGGACTGCAACTGGGTCCTCATTGAACCAATTAATGGGGGTCTGCTTTAAAATCGTTTCGCTAATTATGCTTCTAGTAAGTAACAAGTCGCGCTATTTGGCATTCCAGGGCTAGAGACATTCGTCAAACAAAAGATGAACATGTAACGAGACCCACCACATACAAAGAAAAGAGAGAAAATTATAGTTAGTTACGTGTACAAATCAGTGCGGGACTGCGGGAGTACACATCGGCGGTGGGGATTATAACCATGATTTCTTCTCCGTTGATCTTCTTCTTTAAATACTGACACAGGATGTCTCTGTCGGTAGGATCAAACTTGTACCCAAGCGGAAGTTGAAGCTCTCCTCCGGTACTCACTTTATAACCCATTACTCCCATTGCTCCCTAGATCTATATATCTACAAGTTTCTTTTACCGATATATCGATTAGTATGCAATCCAAGCAAAAGGCTTAGCTACTCGCTAGAGTGTGAAGAAAAAACGAGGGCTTGGTGTGTGTGTGTGTGTACTTATAGTGGCCGAAACGGTTGCGGGCGTGAGGTGGTGGTGGTAGGAGACGGGGCCAAAATGGGACAAATATGCACTTTCAGTACAGGGAAAAAACGAGACTGTTTTAATTTTTTTGCTTTATAGATTAGTGGGCAAAATAGTCTTTTCAAAATAAAATTTTGGAAACGTTATCCCTGATGAGATTGGAAAAAAAAAAAAAAACGGATCCATTTTTGTGTCGTTTTCTTTCTTTCATGGAACCCTATTCTTCCTGATTAGTTGTCGCTGTTAGAATAATTACTTTATGCCTCAAAAATCTTGATAAATTATTAGACAATCAAGAACAATAATCAGGTATAGTAAGGCGTACCTGAATCAATAATGAACAAACTTGAACGTTGATCGGGGAGGATTGGGAGCTTCCAAGATTTGGTTCCAACGCCTTGTATATGTTTTTCTGTGATGGGGCAGAGAAAACTGACGCAGAAATAATCTTGGGGACCACAACCCTATATTATATCCTTTATATATTAGGTCAATTAGGGTTCCCATAAAACTCTAATTACTAGTATTGGGTTTCTACACATAAAAGCCCATACCAACAAGATGTCTCTAGAGCCCAAAATAGATCACTTAATGGCCCCATAAAATTAGACAGTCTTTAATATAATTATAATTAATAATATAAGCCCATATATATTAAATAATTCCAACAATCTCCCACTTGGGCTATATTATTCTTGAGACAATTATATTCCAAAGTGTGCACAAAAGTGACTGTCTTTCTTGAAACATCTTCTTAAACAATCTGGTCCATCAACTACATTAGCATGGGATCAAAGCGGCCTTTGTTACATTTTATGCGTAACTGGACCCATCAACGGTCACCATACAAACATATTCAATGACATAGATCAAGTATGGATGTGTAGCATGAAAATTACATGTAATGTGATCATACATGCCTATCTCCAACTAGTCCTCAAACCTAATGAGATCAAACATAATAACATGTTCAGAGAATAAACAAACCAAATGTACTTTTAAGACGTCTTTTATGATTCACGCAGACTTTTACTCTTGTTGTTTTATGTTTGAGGGTGACTTTGACATAAAGCAGTTTGTTACTGCTTAGACTTCGAGTATACTCGTTATACGAGTACTTTTGGAATTGACCATTAGAGAAATTAGAGCGGATCTGCAACAATGGAGTTTGTCCCAATATGTTCTATATGCACTTGTTTTCTCTGAACTCTTTATTTAACAGCAAAAATTTAATAAGTTGCTGTTATTGATGGAATACACAATGACTTATTAATTGTCACACAACATCCTTAATGGCTTACCAACACCATCCATAATTTGCAGCCTGGTGACAATTCTGTAGCCATATTCCACACTAGGATGCCTCAAAACAGGCTATAAACTCAGCTGCCATACTGGAAGAAGCATTGAGTGTCTGCTTAACACTTTTTAAAAAATAACTTCATCAGCTAGTAAATAAATATAGCCCAAATATGGATCTATTACCTTAGTGGCATCCAACAAAATTAGAATCAGAATACCCAATGATCTCCACAAATTCTAATTTTATGTATGTGAGCATATACATTTCACTCTCTACAAATACCGTATAACCCCTTTTGCTGCTCTTTAGTGATCCACTATAGGGTTATTGAGATATTTTTGTCTATATAATATCCCAAGAGTGTATGCTATATCCAGATGCATACATGCTTGAGTACATATCAGACCTTTAACTGTAGATGCATCATGAATTTTGCATCTTATACTCGGGGCATTAATTGAGACTAAACTTGTCTCATTTATAAATAGGGGTATTTCCTGGTTTATAATCCTTTATTCCAAATTTGCTAAGAACCTTAACGAGATAACTCTTTTGTGATAGTTCAAGAATACCACGAGAATAATCTCAATGTATCTGAATTCCAAAGACAAAAGAGGCTACACCAAGATCTTTTGTTTCTAAGAGTATTAGAAACTTCTTGGTTAGTACTTTATGCATATCTCACTATTAGCAAATGATATGTTATTGACATATTAAACCAGGAAACTAGCTTTACTCCTACTGAACTTATGGTATACAAAAATTTTCGCCTATATCTATCTCAAAACCTGATGCGATCATTATTAGACAAAAATAGTAATACCAGTGACAGGAAGCTTGTTTAAGCTTATTGATGGATTCTTTTAATTTGCAAACCATTTTCTTTGAGTCTACAAACACAAATTCTATGGTTGCAACATATAAATTGTCTCTTTAATGTTATCATTGAGAAACACAATCTTTATATCCATCTAATGCTCAATGAAAAATGAGCCATAAGTGCCAGTATTATCTTGAAAGAGCCTTTCCTTGAAACCGGAGGGAAAGACTCTTTATAACCATTGCCACCCTTTTGAGTACAGTCCTTTATGACAAGACGAGCCTTATATCTTTCAAAATTGCCCTTTGAGTCTTTTTGGTGTCAAATAACTATTTGTAACCAATTGGTTTCTCACCTTCAGGCAATTCATCAAGATCCTAAATATCTTTATCTTTCATAGACTTAATCTCATCATTCATGGCATCATTCCACTTTTGAGGATAAGAACTCTTTATGACTTGATGAAAGCTGATAAAATCATCTTCCATCAATCCTACATCATCCTTATGTTCTTAGGAAAAGACAATATAATCATCCGAATTTGCACTTCTCCTTTCTCAAGTGGAATTCTTTAGCGGCACTTGTTCTTGAGGTTGTTGAGTTTGAACCTTATGAATGATTTCTGAATTTCAGAGAGAGACTCATACAATGTTATCTTGAATAACATCAGTGATGGAAACCTAATCATTGTCTATAAAAAACCATAAGAAGAGAAATAAGTTCCCCTTCAAAGACAATGTTTCCCATCTTATCTTCCCCTCCAAACTCAATTTCCTCAAGAAATCTGGATTCCTGTCACAAAATAACTAGATTGTGGGACAAAAAACTTGAAACCCCATAATTACTCAAAGTTACTTAACAAAATAGTAGCTACCTATCTTTAGATCCAAATTCTTTATGTTGGCCTAAATGGCCTACCCTTAGTTGGATCACCCCAAATGAATAGATGCCTAATATTAGGCTTCTAGCTTGTCCATAGTTCATAAGGAGTAATAGCTATTACTTTGACTGTAACCTTAGTGAGGATATAAGCTGCATCTTTAGTGCTTCTTCTTAGAGCGAAATTGGTAAAATATAATGACTAATCATATATCTTACCATGTCCTTAAGCATTTTATTGCATCTTTCAGCAATACCATTCATGCTTAGTTTTACACAACATTGTGTACTAGAAACCATATACCTCTAAGAATTAAGAGAAAGGCTTTAGAGATTTTCCACCTTATTTATTATATCTATCATTGTGGCCACCAATAATAGATATAATAAATTAATTCCATATTAGTCAATTTCTATTTTGTACCATGCCTTATCATGCAAGATTTCAATATATGAAGCTTTAAATATAGGTTGTCATTTACAAATTGAGAACTAGTACCAATAGTATTTGAATTTCTTAAAGACCAATTTTATTATTTCTAAATGGACAAGAATAACCAGATTTGTCCAAAAATAGAAATAAACTAAATTCCATCTAAAATATAAAATTCATTATTTCTAAATAGACAAGAATAACCCGATTTGTCCATAATAGAAATAAACTAAATTTTGTATAAAAGACGGCACTGAAAGGTCTATCTCAAACTCGAATACAATTCAGTTCTCATTAACAACCTATAAACCCTCAGAGCTTCAATAAAAGTTTATTTACATGCCATTGCCCCATAAAGATGTATCTCTCAACATCATTTGGCTTTTGACACATCAGCAAATCTTGCATAGATACACTTATCTGAATAGTAAAACTGAAATCTATCCATAAAGTGTGTCTTGGTACATAAGTCAAATTGACTTCAAAATAAACTAAGTACCTTTCTCAACACGCCCAATGGAGCATAGTTGGGATATTTTACTATTTCCATCCTTCTTGCAAAAGTAATAAGTAAATACCAAAGCTTGTTACTTTTGCACTTTCCTTTGTGGTATCCCAATTACAACTTTATTTCCTCTTTTCTTTTGTGGTCCTTAGAGGAATTTGCCAATCAAGCATTTTCTGAATGGTCTCTTTAAATATATCATCTTCTTGCACATAATAATCTTATCAAGAAATCTTGATTCCTTTTGAGTATTTTACTCACTTTAGATTCACCATAGAGTGCAAGATGATATATAAATACCAAATATGAGCAAAACTGCAGTAGGCTGTAACTTTAATGCCTTTAGAATTAGAGAAAAAATGAGACATCTCAATGATATACTCCCTTATATTCTCTATCCTTTATGTTTTTTAGAAACAAATTTTGAAACTAATAAATTTGTTTCAACCTTTATGCTCTTGGCAAAGTGCTTTTAAAAGTTTCTCAAGAAACTTTTAACTTTATCCTTATTGGACATACTGCCCCCTAAAGGTTTCTGGAATTGCATGTCTTATGATCATGAGACTCATGCGATTATAAAATTCCCACCTCTAAATATCCCGCTTAACCTTATGGGAAATTTTATCTGTATGAGGGGTAAGTTAGTCTTTCCTTAGCGCATAGCCTATATCTTATGCAATTAAGAACACTCATAATGTTCTCATCCATCCGACTTATCATCCACATGGCATACCTGATAATCGTCACATATTTATTACTACAAGTGTATGTGAAATTTGGCCAAATAATAATCCTCCTTTGGGCTGATATACTATTCGCATAAATTTCACATACAAGCATCTCATATTTTAAAATAGATTAATCTACGCAAGAGAGGTTACTTTGGTAACATGTTGCTTCAACTAATTTACTAAAATACTCGACATCCCAAAATAATAGAATACTGAATATTGAATTTAATTTCAAACATATGTTTTGCAAGGAATAAAATATTCCTTAATTTTAGTCAACTTGGGCAAATTGTAAAATAATATACTCGCAAGGACTAAATTATAATTCTATCATGTAAGGACGGGAATGACAGAAACTAAACTGTAGGGACCAAAGTGAAATCTACTGAACAAATCACCCTCGGTATGTGATTTAAACCATCTGCAGCAATTTCAAAATTCCCCAACTGTGGCGCATGCCACAACACATTTATTGGATCTATAGCACACATAGTAAAATATAGTAAAATAATATGATGTGGAAATTATGAATTAAATTGCATGCCCAATTTATTAAATCCAAAAGCAATCACCCAGAACCAAAAGCATGTATTGAATTTAATTGTTTACCAAAACAATGTTTATTTATTAAAGAAATTGCCTCACGAAAATCGCGTACCATATGCGACTTCCACATTAACCAGATGCGGCAAAATTCTCAAAAACATGAAGAATTTGATTTTGACGAAAAATAATAAATCAAATTTGATAGTTGAATCTTGAACCAAAACACATGGCAAGCAGCATGTCATGAATACCATAGAGACGTGGCCGCATAAGACCGCTTTACCTGATGCGTTTTTTCAACCGGAGGCCATTGTTTCTACACTCAGATTTTTTTTTTTTTCACAAAAACAAACCGAATCCACAAAGCCATGTTCAATTTTCTATAAGCAATTCAATTAAAAGCTTTTCGTCGCATGATCAAAGTTGCAAACAGTTTGCAAACAAAATCAATATTCATGCAAAAATTGAATCGTTTCCTTACAAAATTGAACCGAAAAGGAAAAACTTCATGATATCTAATAATTTATTCAAGCAGGCTCCGCTACCACTTGTTAGAATAATTACTTTATATCTCAAAAATCTTGATAAATTATAAGACAATCAAGAACAATAATCAGGTATAGTAAGGCGTACCTGAATCAATAATGAACAAACTTGAACGTTGATCGGGGAGGATTGGGAGCTTCCAAGATTTGGTTCCAACGCCTTGTGTATGTTTTTCTGTGATGGGGCAGAGAAAACTGACGCAAAAATAATCTTGGGGACCACAATCCTATATTATATCCTTTATATATTAGGTCAATTAGGGTTCCCATAAAACTCTAATTACTAGTATTGGGTTTCTACACATAAAAGCCCATACCAACAAGATGTCTCTAGAGCCCAAAATAGATCACTTAATGGCCCCATAAAATTAGACAGTCTTTAATATAATTGTAATTAATAATATAAGCCCATATATATTAAATAATTCCAACAGTCGCTGGTAATAATTTTTACAACCAAAAGTCCACGTCACTGCAGTCTCTTGTGGCCTTGAGACCACAACCACGTAGCACACTCTAGCATTATATTTGTGCTTGCATCCTATTGAGACCATGAATAAAATCCATATCCTTGAATAAATTAACATCAAATCGCAGGAAATCTAAGACTAAAGATCCCACACCCAAGTAGAATTAAACTAAGCATACAGAGCAATTCTAAACCTCCAGTTTCGTGATCAAATAATCATTAACAATATTTGCCACATCATAGTTCGTGGCGTTAGCAGAAGTTATATATATAATTCGCAAAAAGCACAAAGCTTGCAGGATTGAATTACTCCGGATCATCTTCCTCCGTTGAGCTTGATGAGCTTTCAGGCTGCCCGAAACGAATCCTGCACACAACTACCTGGAAGAATACAGAACATATAAAACATCACGCAAATCATTTGTAATATACAACAGCAGCATATAAACATTTCCAAAGAAAGAAAACCAGACAAACCAAAAAAAAGAGTTACTATATTGTCTCTAATTAAACCTTCTTTTTGTCGTCATCAACTGCTGCGGTTTCTTCTCCATCAGGGAGCCTAAACTCGTGAACAACCCAGTCAGTCTTGGTTCCATCGGCACAGAAGAATTCCAATCGTCGCACAAAGCCAACAAGTGTTCGGTGCTTGTCATGAACCTCTCTCTCCCCGGTCACTTCATAGTAGCACCCATCCCTAGTCTTGATAACATCATTGTTCCCTGTTGCAGCACTAGTAGTATAGAAAAACCACTCGTTGCTGTGTCCATATGGTACCTGATCTGCATATGTTGTTGACAATCAAATATAGAAACAACAATTTTAAGTTATCGAATCGAAACTAATACAAACTCCAAGATATATAATATAATACAATATAACGGAAGTTATTAATTAGAATCTAAATAGAGCGGATCAATGTAACAGGGTCCAAACATAATACTCGTTTTTTATATCTATACTATATATAAAAGCACGTTGTCCCCAAAAATTGTGAAATTAAAATGCCAAAATATCCTCCTCTTTCTACTGTAATTAAAGGCATAATAGTCATTTTGAAAACTTGCTATACATAATTATTTAAATCTGCCGAGGATATTCCAGCTCGCATACATATTATATTATTATTACTAGCATTAAAAAATAGCCTCGTAACTCTCTTTTTTTCCTTTTTTTATCTTTTTTTCCTTTTTTAAAAAAAACTTGCTATACATAATTATTAAAATCTGTCGAGGATATTACTCACTATATATATATTATATTAGCATTAAAAAAAATAGCCAAATACATATCGCTATATACTATATTATTAGCATTAAAAAAATAGCTACGTACATATGGTGAAGATCATTAACGTATCCCACCTAGTAACTCTCTTCTTTTCCTTTTTTTTTTTTAAGATTTTTGTCCATATACAAAAAATCATCTATTATAATTAAAGGCCGCAAATTGAGTCAAACATGCAATCCAGAATGGGAAGAGATCAAGGAAGAATTGTAAGAAGGACAAATTGTACAGAATAGACCAGAATTAGTTGACAGAGTATTTTGGGCAATATTTTGTGATATTAAAAATCAAATCGTAAAATAAGAGATATTTGGGGAAGTGGCGACATATGCTTTCGTTGTGGGATTTCAAAAAAGAGGAATGTCGCATGTCCACTTATTGATTATCTTGAAAGAAGGCAACAAAATTACATCCGCTGAGCAATTTGACCAATTTGTTTGCGCAGAGATTCCAGACGAAATAGAATATCCTTTGCTTTATCAGTTGGTAGCCAAACGTATGATGCATAGTCCTTGTGGTGAACTAAATAAAAATTGTGCCTGCATGATACAAGATAGCAATGACAATAAAGATCGAAAATGCCGATTTAATTATCCTAGAGCATTTTCTGAGTCCACAATTAAGGGAAAAGATAGTTATCCAGTCTACAAAAGAAGGAAGGACAATCGCACAATCAGGAAGAAAGGAAAAGTACTTGATAATCGATGGGTTATTCCTTATAACCCGTATTTGTTGATCAGATATAATTGTTATATTAATGTCGAAATATATTCGTGTATATGTTCTGTAAAATATCTTTACTAAGTACATATGTAACAGCCCGGGTAAAATTTATGTTTTTACCAGGACTGTAAAAGGCTATGTACAGTAATTTACCTTATAAAATTAATCTTGGGTAATTATTTCAGGGTAAATTATGCATCGGATTCTGAAACCGACCTTTACCCCACGTCCTAGATTTTTTTTTTCCGCGGATTTTACGGTCCAGAGTTGGTATTTTTCGGGTCTAGGAATCTCGAGAAAAGTCAGGTTTAATCTCGAAAGAACGGACCAGAAATAAAGTAATAAGGGTATTTTAGTTATTTGCTGGTCCGGACAATACCCGCTTGAGTGTTTGTGTAACACACTTGCACCACGTTTTTCCTCTGCCTCGTGAAGCTTCTTCTTCACCATGAAGCTTCACCCGGGAATCTTCTCCTTCTCCAGCAAGGAAATAAATTTCTTCTTCTTTACACCTTACTTTTTTCTGCCTGAAGCCTCCTTGATTTTTCCTGGTAGCTTCCAAGTTTCGTGCCTTTTCCAGTTGCTGCAATAATAAACCCCACACTGCCTTTGTTTCCTCCAAGCAAACCCAGGCACCTTCGTTCTGCATATCTTTCTTTTGCACCAAATTCTGCCCAGGCTTAATACCTTACCATATTGCTATTATTAAAAAAAAATAAAATAATAAAACAACACAACAAACTCACGCCGCCACACCACCGTGACCACCACCAACCGCCCGTGACACCATCGACCGCCGCTAGCACCATCCACGCCATCACTTCCGCCACCATCTTCCTCCTCTTCCCGCACCGCGCCGACCAGTCGCCATCACGCCTCCACCTCACGCGATGCCGACGGATCCAAACTGCGCCGGCAGCCATTGTCTCCTCTCTCTTTTCTGCCCTCGACGCCGCCGCCGGCGGCTACCTATAGTCATGTCGCACGGCCTCCCTTTTCCCTCGCGTCGCGTTCCTGGACTCCACGGCTGCAGCCTCGCGTCGTGCCGTCTGCAGTCGCCTCAGCCTCGCCTTGTCTCCTCCGCCGTCTCGCCATCGTGCTGCTGCTGCCCCGACCCGTGAAGCGCCGGGTTAAGGTAAGCGACCCGACCCTCAAACGGGTCGAGCTTTAGGGTTGTTTTAAGCGCTTGGGCCGGGCTGATGGCCTGGGTTTGGGTTTTGCACTTGGACCGATTAGTTGTTTCCTTGGACCAAACCCTTAGGCTGCTCATGGTCCAGTAATTAGCTTAAAGGCCCCAATCCGAATTAACCTAAAAAAACGGAAATAAATAATAATAATAAATATTGAAGAATGAATATATTCTAAAAAGAAATATATAATATGGATTATGTATGCTTTCTGAAATAAAATAGTAAATAGTATATGGCTATATCTTGTGAAAATAAATGGAGTAATTACCCTATCATAACATTTTCAAGAGATTAAGATAATTATAACATGACTATTAAATTATAGTAACACTCCTAAAGATGAATACTGTGGTATATGCTACCGAAAAATATGTACTTGTGATTAATTTCTAGAAAGATTATTTTATGATAGTTATTGCTTTTGGAAAAAGAATATAGGTGGTGGGAATAATTATTTTTTATCAAATAATTTGGAAAAAGATATAAACAAGTACATGACTATGCCAACATGGTAGATATCTATATACATGAGTTAGATAAATAATCAAGATAAAATTTCTGGAAAGGATATTATCATAGAATAATATCCGAAATATGTATATATACGATGTATTAATTTGTGGAGAAAGGAAATACAAATAATTTAAAAAGATAATAATATTTACGTCGAAGTAGCAGACGAATACGGGTAATGGGGTTGTAGTCATTCGCATATCATATTCACTGTGCATTTGTGTGACTATGTTTTTGCCAATAATTATATATAGGAGCTGTTAACGAGCGGATTCCCGAGGAACCAGAGCCGGGACAATTTGAGGACTTTCAGGAGTAGGAAATCGGCTAAGGTGAGGATGGATAATGTAACGTCCCGAATTTTCATAATTTGACTTTCGGAATTTTCGAAATTTTTATTCCAATTTTGCCCTTGAGGAATTTCTGAATTTTTGGACAAGGGAATAAGTTATTTTACCTTGGTTATATTGGAATTAAGTCGATGGCATGACGGGTTCGGCTTTCGTTGGAGTGTAATCGGGTTTCGGGGTTGAGAGTTAAATTTTGAAGTAATTTCCCCGAAACTACGTCGTTTTGGTAACGTTTAAAAAAAAAAAAAAGAAACGCGTTGACCAGGGGGGTTGACCGCGCCTAGTGGAACGACATGTCGTCCACTAGGAACGGCCAAACCCTAGCCGGCCACTCCCTTCTTCTTTTCTTTTTCTTTTCTTCTTCTTTCTTATTTCTCTTTTTCTCTTCTTCTCCAAACCGGCGCCGCCTCCCTCCTACCTTGCTTCTCTCTTTTTCTTTTCTCTCTCTCTTCCCTCTCCCTTCTTCCTTCTCCTCTCGTTTTCTCTCCCTCTGTTACTCCTCATCTTCCACTCCCGTCCTCTTCTCTTTTTCCGCTTTCTCGGCATACGCAAAAACACTGGGACGCCGCTGCACGTCCCTCAAACCGTCGCCGTCGCCGTCGCGAGTTGCAGAGGGGTGAGCCCGAGGCCAGACCGGTGCCGGCAGCGTGGAGTTGATACCGGTAAGCGTTCGCAGTCGCCTTCCCCTCAAATTAATTCGTTTTTGTTTGTTTTTGGTGGTGGTGACGAATTGGGGTAGTTTTGATGGCTGATTTTCTTTGTCCCGTTTTGTGTTGGTTTCGGGTCTGACTTGGTGGTGTTTGTGGATTTTTGTTTTGGTGGCCGATATTGGTGGTGGGCGGCTGTGTCGCGTAGATTGTTGGTGGTGGTTGTCGCGTTGTTGCCGGCGGTTCGGTTGTGTGGGTTCTTCGCAGGCAGTGGCCGTTGTAACTGTGAATCGTTGTTGGTGGTACACTGTGGTTTTGGGAATCTGGCGTGGACAGTGGGTGTTCGGATCCCGGGTAAGATCCGTTCATCAAATTTTTCTTCTAACCCATTTAAGGGGTTTATGAGTGTTTGTGTTGGAATCGTTTTAAGTTGTTGTGTTTAATTGTTGCTGGCAGTTTTTAGAGAATTCCGGCGAAGATCACCGGAATCCGGCGAAGGCTCGGGAATTTTCCGGCGAAGGTTCGGGTTTTGACTCCGGCATTATACTTGATGTATAAATTGTGTTATTCATGTCATGTACTTATTTAATTTGGATTGGGTTTTGTAATATTGATAAGGTACATAGTAGTAGATCGAGTACGGGAATTTGTGTGGAATATAACCGGGAGTTTTACCGATACGGGTAGAACCTTTAGGCCGGGAATCTTTGGGATCGAATTGACCTTGGACTTAAGTAACGGGCTTTGAGCCCAATCCTACAATTGGGTAATAAGGACTTAAGGAAGTGGGCTTTAGGCCCGGAAATTGAATTTGGGCTTAGATTGGGTTTTAGGCCGGAAACTCGTAAAGGACATAATGAGTGGGCCATAGGCCCGGGAACTACTTATTGGACTTAGTTGGGCTTAAGCCGGTAAACCTTAGGTCCCGATACTCGGAGTTTTGGTGAGAGAGCATTAAGTCGGGTTTAGACCCGGGAATTTCGTATTGGCTAACTAGGGACGGGTTTTGAAGCGCCCGTGTCCCAATTTATTAATATAAGTTGTAAATCAATTATAGATTGGCCAAATTGCCCTTATCATTCCCGGGACACCCGTATCCCAAATTATTCATTAAAGATTATACATCATGTGAAGTGACCAAATTGCCCTTCTACCCGGGATACAATATCAACAACATAAACATTGAACAATTATACAACAATTTACACAACAACGAGTATGCAGCGGAAGACAATACGTAAAATAACATGTATGCAGTGAACTCTATGGATCCGACCCGAGGAGAGGAACGCACCGCCACCTGCTGATATGCACCACTGCTCAACAAGCAGTTAACCTGAAAAGACTGTGAGGGGGTGAGACCAACCACTGTCTCACCGCAGACAAATAAACCAATAATATACAAAACAAATCAACTACAAATACACCGGCATCAAACCACAACAACCACAATACAGGGAGCAAGACATCATCAGACTACAAACCATCACTTGTCATTACTTATATTATTATCTTGTTATTAGGTTTAAATATTTTATTTAGGGCCCTCTACTGTGTGCGTCGAGCTCGGTCCCGTCTGATCAGACAACCAGGCACGAAGCCCAAATAAACAGGCACGAAGCCCAAATAAACCAGGCACGAAGCCCAACATATCCATAGAGAGAGAGAGACAGAGAGAAAGAGGGAGGTAGAAAGGGGGAGGTAGAAGGAGGGAGGTAGAACCGGCCATCACAGGCCCACATGCAAACCCGCATGCCATCCCGAGGGGTATTACTTCCCACTCGAACCAACCGGTCAACAGCCCCACAGTAGACTTAATTATAATTCGTTATTCACATTATTCCTTAAGAGTTGTACCATACGTTATTTCAATCAGGGTTGTGTGGATTTAACAACTTAAACTCAAGTCCGGGCCTCCAGCCCACAATCCACCACACAAACCACAAAACCATATATCACATTATTTAACACACAAAACAACTCATGCACGACAGGCATAATATATCACACTGGTACACAGTTCACAAATCATGCATACAACATCAGAGATATCACCAACACAGTACACTTGCAGATAGCCACATCAACACATCAAACAAGCATGCATACAGCATTAAAGACCCAACACATATTACCACATTATATATCAAGACAGTTAACCGAGCATTGTAGGCAGTAATGCATACAAAGGTTTATAAGTCCTCACCTTGGCCATAATAATAGTCTCGGAAGCCGAAGCTCATTCCACCTTAACATATCCTATAATAGAATCAAAATGACCACACATAAGGTCCACATAAAATCATGATGAATGCATGTCAATGCCGTGACTAAAACGACATGAAATCTTTTAGTCCTTAAGCCCAGTCTTAGCTCGACAAATCCCATAACCTAGCCCGAGACCAAAAGTTTGCTTAAGTTCAATTATTTATCTCGATTAACGGTTCACAGGGCCTAAGCCCACATCAATTAAAGTCACTGGGCCTAAAGCCCATTTCATTTAAAGTTATTGGGCCTAAAGCCCATTTTAAATTAATTACTCTTTATTGGCCTATAGCCCGTGTCCATAATAACCCTTGGGCCTAAAGCCCGTATACCCTTAACGTGACATAACTTGGGTCTAGGCCCGGCCCATTCACTTACTCACATTAATCGAGCTCCCGAGCCCGACCTTTCCGGCCTAAGGTTCTACCCGCGTCGGACATATACCGACCACATGTTACACATCCCATACTCTCGGTTTCTATTATACAAGATTTAGTACACACCCCAATTCGAATTAATTTTACATGCCGTGAATGAGTTTAAAACATCAAATTACACTTCGGGGAAATACCGTTAAATGCCGGAAAAGAAGTTGTCTTGCCGAGAAATCCCGAGCCTCGCCGGATAATTCCCGAGCTCGCCGGAACAGTACCCGTTCACCGGATTCCGGCCAGCCCTCGCCGGAACAGTACCCCGACATGTTGGAGAAACACCACAGCGACCCGGAAATCAGCCCCACAAACTGTCCATACCGAACAGAATCATGCACCACATTCTATCCATCAACCAGCAGCCAATATACATCCAAAAGCACTAAGGACGAATTATAAATAACAAATCCTTACCGGAAAATACAAGCTCACACATCGCCCGGAGATGGACCCGTCCGGAATTATGGTACAGCAAAAACCCGAGTCACTGCACACCCCATCCGCCTCCGAACCCAGACCCGAACACCCCATAAACAACCACAACAAAAGCTATCAACACGGGGAGCAAAGGAAAAAGGAGAAGAGAAAATTGAGGACAACGATGCTTACCAGAGAACAGGAGGCGGCGACGCGAACGGTATCCTGTGACCGCACCCGAACCAACATCGGCCTCCACTGACACCACGAGCCCGTTCACCAACAAAACAACAAACCACCAATGACCCAACAACACACGAGTCCACCGCCGCCTCGACCACCGCACAAGGCACGGCAATCACCGCCACAGGACAACCGCCACACACGCAGACCCGCCATCGAAAACAGACCCAAATTCAGCACAACAACCCAGAAGCACAAAGAGATAAGAAAAGGAAAGCGAGAAAGGGGAAGCAAGGCAGCTTACCCGTTCACGGCGGCAGTGACAGTTCAGTCATGCCGTCCCTCCGGCCCGCACACACAGAAGCCGACCTGAGCCTCAGCCTCTTCACCCCGAATCCGACCACAAACAACAACAAATACAACTCCACCCCACCTTCGACATCAAACCAAAACAATTAAACCCACGCACCACCGAAGCAAAGAAGAAACAGAGGAAGAAGAAGAGCGTCAAGGCTCACCCCACGGTCGTCAGCGGCGGCGGTGCAACCCAGGCGCAGCCACGCCCAAGATGAGCTCGTCCCGAGTCTCCCCTTGATTCCTCCTTCCTTCGCTGCTGGTGCGTGATGGCGGCAAAGCTCGGGCGGCGACTTGGAGAACATAGCAGCGGCGGCGGCTCGATTTGAGAGAGAAGAGAAATGATTAATGGTGGCGGTTTTGAGTGGAACGAAAAAGGGAGAGGGGGAAGAGATCGTGGGGAGTGAAGAGGGAGAGAAAGAAAATAGAAGAGAGAAGAGAAGAAGAACAAGAGAGGGGCGGCGGTAACTGGTAGAGGGGGAAGAAATAGGGTAATGGGGAAAAGAAAAGAAAAGAAAAGAGAAGGGAGGTAGGGTTGCCGGCCTTGACCCAAAACGACGTCGTTTTGGTTCAAGGCGCGGTCAACACCCCATGGTCAACGCGCGCATAGGGTTTTAGGTTTTTATTATTATTTTTTTTTTCCTTTTAATCCAAAACGACGTAGTTTTGAGTGAAACTACGACAAACCCCATATTTCACCCCGGAACTCCAATTGTTCCCGAACAAGGATCGATCCTAAAAGTGAAAATAATATTTTCCAAGTGAATCAATTAATTATATCAATAATTTTTAACCAAAGACTCCCGGAAACCCGCAAGGGTAAAAATGGAAATTAAATACCGAAAATTTCGAAAATTTCGGAAAAATTCAATTAACGAAATTCGGGGCGTTACAGGTTTAACTCAGTTGAGCATTATAGTTACATGCATGCATGTTTTTATTGTCATTGTTTGTAATTTGTTGTGTGTGCCGGTATTCAGGCACGGGTAATACGTCGGGAGCTGGAGGATCTGTTCTGGGAAAAGCTCCACAGGACAATCGTCGTTGAGGTGACTTTATACGTCTTTTTATGTTTGTATGCATGAGCTTGTTGGATTGGTTTGTTTGAGTTGCATGCTTGTTTGCTAACATGCTGTAATCTGTATTGTGTGCCTAAGTGTACTAATTGCTTATGAGCTGGTTGTTTGGATTGTTATGGATTATAACATGTGGTGTGGTTCTGGGTTTTGTGTGATGTAATGTGGGTCGGAGATCCGGTTATTTGTTTAGGTTGGCTTATCACACAACCTTGTTAAATCACAACTAATGGCACACATAAACTCATGACTTGTGAATAAGATAATGTACAGTAGAAGTTAGGCTACTGTGTGCTGATGACCGGTTGTTTCGAGCGGGAAGTGATACCCCTCGGGTTTGCTTGCGGAATGGCAAGTGTTATGCGGATTTGCATATGGGTCTGTAATGACCGGTTCTACCTCCCTCCTTCTACCTTCCCCTTTCTACCTCCCTCTTTCTCTCTGTCTCTCTCTCTCTCTCACTATAGATATGTTGGGCTTCGTGCCTGGTTGTATTTGGGCTTATGCTTGGTTGTCTCATGAGACGGGACCGAGCTCGACGCACACAGTAGGGGCCCTGAATAATAAATTATAATAAGAAACCTTAACACACAACAGATGGAGAATAATGAATTGTTTGCTTGATTGGCTTGGCATGTTAGTACTGGTTGTTGTATGTTGCTTACTAGTTTTGTTGCTCTTCCTTCCATTCGGACTTGATCTGCACACTTACATAATTAGATATATATTGCTCACTGAGTAGGCGACTCACATAATCGCCAACGTTGTTTTTCAGACCTTAGTTAGCGTGCAGTCACTTTCCATCCTTCCAGAGTACGGACGTGGTTATCTCAGCAGGTAGCTATGCTTGATCTCCCGGTTGGATCCATAGAGTCGGCATGCTTGTTGTTTTGTTTCACTTATTTTTACTCCGTTTGTTTCTTCCGCTGCATTGGATTTTTATTGAGATGTCACTATTGATTTTTGGATTACTTTATCGGCGGGTTGCCGGGTTTATGTATTGATGATGTTTCGACAGGATGCCGGGTTGTTTTGTGGCTTGTTAAGCCGGATTGTTTGTTCTTAATGACATCTCGTTTTTTATAAGATTTTTGGATATTATTGATATTGGATTTCGTGTCCCGGGTTTCAGGGGTATTTTGGTAATTTCCTTTATTTAAGTATTTTATTGTAAAATTGGGACACGGGTGTTTCAGATAACCTTTGATATGTTGCACACGTTACTGTGTTTGCTTTCTGTGATTATTTTGCCTGACTGAACTGCTGAGCCAATTGAGTTTGATTGTGGTATCATTGCTGTGGTTGTTGATTTGTTGATTGTGGACATAACTGATATGATGAGATAATTGGATAATTGGAAGTTGTGTTGAAGACTGTATTGTCACTAGGAAAGTAGTGGTACGACTAGATGGTTAGAGACTGTTTTGTGGTGGCTATGATCTGGGTTACTTGTGATATGCATGTCTATGCTTGGGATGTCTATCCCGTGACTATATTTTTGGGATGTCTATCCCTGGGATCTATATTTTTGGGATGTCTATCCCTGGGTTCTTTTGGATTGATCTAGCACCCAGAACATGTTAATAACCAGGTACGACCCTAGCTTGTCCAGTGACAGGGCCCGAAAGATAAAATTGGTAATAACAAATAATCTTTTGGTCTTGGCTCAGTTATATTCTGGTTGTTTCCTTGTTATGTTTTTTGCTGGAATTTTACTTCGAAAGTATTGTGTTGCCTGCATATTACTGTTTATCCTTCGTCAGTGAGCACTTTGGACTCACCCCTCGCCTGCGGGGTTTCATCCCGTAGGATGAGTTGCTCGTAGTACAGGTACGTGGTTCGGCCAGCTGTTGATTCTACTCCACCAGTCCCCGGATCCATACCTCCGCTGCATCTCATTCTAAGTCTTCCGCTGCTGATTATTATGTGTTGCTGTATCTTACACGTTGCTGTAGTATATGCGTTCTGCTACTGCTGTTGTGGTTTGAATAATGGTCCCCGGGATCGGGTGACGGATGTTGTATTTGGGATTGCCTTGTATTATATTTTACATTGTATGTATTGTCTGATATTGTATTAAGAACAGTTCTGGCACGTGTTTACCCTGTATGGTAAATACGGGCCGGGGCGCTTCAACATATATAAAGAACATGATAGAGCAGCAGTGCATATTGCAGATGACAATGGGAATGAGTTAGTGGATAAAATTTAACAATATCAAAATGCCAGATTGGAATCTTCACAAGAAGCAGCATGGAGAATTCTGCGATTAAATTTGTTTGACATAAAACCTGCTGTCATCAATCTACAGTTGCACTTACCTGAAAAAACAAGCAGTTTACTATTGGAAACATGCTAATTTGAATAATGTTATCGGGTGGGATCATGAGACGAAAACAATGCTTACAGAATTTATGGCATTATGTTCCAAAGATAAAGAGGCAACAAAATTGTTATATAGGTACCAAATTTTTTCACTCATTCTCGATAGTTTTATTGAAATTTCTATATACTTATTTCTATATTGAGAAAGAAACCATATACATATATTTTTTAAAATTAAATATAGAGTAATATTAAATGAGGATTACTCTTATTTACTATCTAATTTGGTTCATTCCGTGCTATTAAAAAAATATTTACAGGTAATTTCTGGAATATTTTGTGTGGAATGAAAAAAGGAAAGTATGGACACCGAGACAGAGTAAGCAAAGTTATTGGTCGTATTAATTCAGTAAATCCAAAAGAAGGAGAAAGTTACTACCTTTGACTACTCCTAAATCACGTGAAAAGACCGAAATCATTTAAAGATCTTCTTTCATTTACTGGAGTGCAAAACTCAACATTCAAAGAAGCTGCACAGAAGAGAGGACTTCCAGAATCCGATGAAAGTTTATCAGAGTGTGTGAAAGACGTTATCATGTTTCAGATGCCAAAAGAGTTACGCAGACCTTTCGCAACCATTTTAGTCCATTGTCAGCCAGAGAATACAAGAGAGTTATAGGATCTTTATTTTGAGTCAATGTCCGAAGATTTTAGAAGGAACCAAGAATGTTCTCCTACCGCTCAACTTCTTTTGACGCTAAAAAGTGTCAGTTGTTATCTACAAAGTATGGGGAAAAATGTTGACGAATATAAGCTAACAAACTCAAATGATTATCCTTTTGATGATGAAGCAACTGTGCCGAGAGCAATAATTGATGAAATATCAATTGAGATTCCATCTGAGGATATACAGGTACATGCACTTCTCAATTCGGAACAAAAAATTGTTTTCGATACAATTTTAGAAAGAATAAACTGTGGAGGTAAGGGAATATTTTTCATTGATGGACCTAGAGGAACTGGAAAAACATATTTATATCGTGCATTACTTGTCAATGTAAGATCCAGAGGAATGATAACACTTGCAACTACAACATGTGGTGTAGCTGCAACAATCATGCTTGGTGGCCGGACAGCTCATTCACGTTTTGAAATTCCATTCATCAACAATGAAACAATTTTATGTAAGAAGTCGAAACAAAGTACAAGTGCACAGTTGATGAAGAAGGCAAAATTTATTGTGTAGGATGAAGCACCAATGGCAAAACGATTTGCTATCGAAACAGTAGATCGGACACTTCGAGATGTAATGAATTGCCAAGAACCTTTTGGCGGTAAGATTGTTTTGTTCGGAGGTGATTTTAGACAAGTGCTACCGGTAGTTCCAAGAGGTACGAGGCAAGAAATAGTAGAAACAAGCTCAGTTAGATCTTATATCTGGAATAAAATGGAGAAATTGAGATTAACCATCAATGTGAGGGCAAAAAACGAATGAGAAATTTAGTCAACTTATACTAAGGATTGGAAATGGAGAGGAACCTACATCGGAAGATGGGTTGATTTCAATACCAAATGAAATGGCAGTTAATTACCAAACATATGAATTAGCTATTGATTGCCTGATTACAAAAGTATATCCTTCCCTTCAAGAAAATGCAGGAAGTGCGAAAGACAACTGCTAAAGAACAAAATGAAAAAGAAGTTAGAATTGCAAGTTTAGAGGCTAAAAAAAGAAAAAAACATCATCTGTATTGAAGATGAAGACAACTACGTACAACCAATTACGAATAAATTAAGAAGGAAAAAGAATAAATTATTGTTATTAGCTTATACACTACTATTATTGTAATTAATATTTGAACCATATGCTATTATTTTTAAATTAAAACAATGTTAGCATCTTATTATTATTGGTGATTGTGAGTATAAATAATTACTATTTACATTATATTTTTTTAAAAAACAAAATATATAAAAAACTCATATTCGTATTTAAAGAAACAATACCATAGCTTATATACTACTATCAATATAACTAATATTTGAACGATATGTTATTAATTTTTAATTAAAACAATGTTAGCATCTTATTATTATTATTGGTGGTTGTTAGTATAAATAATTACTATTTACATTATATTTTTTAAAAATAAAAAACTACCAATATTCATAATTTAAAAAGATAATATTATACCACGTGCATCGCACGTGCACAAAAACTAGTCATAATAAATGGAGAGCAATCGGGTACCCATTGAAACAATTAATCGGGTCTTATTGTTAATTGTTTTGCTAATTATGCTCTAATAATAAGTCTATTGGCATTCCAGGGATAGAAACAATTCGTCATGAACAGTGTAACGAGACCCACAATATTACAGGCACAGATAAAAAAAGAGTGAAAAAAATATAACTAAGTCTACAAATATTTCGGGGACTGCGGGAGTACACATCGGCGGTGGGGATTACATCCTGGAATTCTACTCCGTTCATCTTATTCTTCAAAAAATCACATAGGATTTGTAATTTGGTAGGAGAAAACTTGTACCCAACCGCAAGCTCTTCTCCGGTACTCATTTTAATAGTAAACCCATATTGCCCTATAGATCTACAAGTTTTTACCGATATATCGACTTCGAGATGGGATAGGAGAAAGAAGAGTGTCTGATTTTATATATATAGATTAGCGGACGAAATAGTTTCAAAAAAAAAATTGAATATGGTGACAATGTTTCCAAGTAGAATTAGAAAAAATGGCTCCATCTTTGTGTCATTTTCTTTTTTCGTGAGACCACACTTTTCGTGATTACTAGTTTTTCTGCACGTGCGATGCACATAGTACGGTAATATATAATATAATTATTATTCTTCTTTATAATCGTTGTTCTTGATTTTAATTTTTCTAAGTGTTTGAGTTCTTTTTTATAATTATGTTTTTTCAGTACTTGCTTTTTGATTATTATTATTCATATAATTTAAAGGGATAAGAACTCTTCAGAATAACTTTACGTATAGCAATCCTTAAATTGAGTTTTCTTTAACGATATTTGTTGATGTTCATGATATTCTAAATTATATAATTTATCATATTAAATTATATATTTAATAAAAAATAAATTATATTAATTTTTTAACTTTTATAATATAAGAGAGTTGATATAGAAGACTTGTAGACTTGTAATTTATTGATATTCTTGATATTATAAGTTATATATTTAATAAAAAAGGTAATTTAATTAATTTTCTCACTCTTATACTATAAGAGAATTTTTATAATAGACTACATGTTATTCATTAGTGTATGACGTATCACTCATTATTTCTTATTATTAATATAATATAAATAAGGGTATTTTAGTCTTTTAATTTGGAGAGGTCATGCTTTTGTAGATAGTATAGATTTATAATATAAGAGAGTTGATATAGAAGACTTGTAGACTTGTAATTTGTTGATATTCTTGATATTATAAGTTATATATTTAATAAAAATAGGTAATTTAATTAATTTGCTCAACTCTTATACTATAAGAGAATTTTTATAATAGACTACATGTTATTCATTAGTGTATGACGTATCACTCATTATTTCTTATTATTAAAATAATATAAATAAGGGTATTTTAGTCTTTGAAATTGGAGAGGTCATGCTTTTATAGATAGTATAGATTAGTTGTCGCATCTCAGGTAATAATTTTTTTTATAAAGGAAAACTCCACGTCACTTTAGTAGAAATTTCACTGATTAAAAAAAACTCATGTTGGCGATATTATGAGGTGTTGGTAGAAGACGGGGCCAAAATCGGACAATTATTCCCTTTTTTTTGGTTGTAAACCAGGAGGTATATTAAAAATATACTTGAGCTGATGACATGTTTAGAAGTCGGTAGCTCAAATCGACTCCTAATTAGTATAAACATTGGACTAATACAAAGACAAGGAAAAGATAGTAGATGATAAGAGCTCGAAGAAACGAGAACTAGGACCAGTAAAACAACAAGATAATTACTAAACCGAAACTGGTATGAGACTCTCGACTCATGGAGGGATATCCATTTGTCGCTCCATTCCGGACCCAGACCTGAGTACATCGGGCGAGATGATCATTCGATGGCAGTCTTCTGAGAGCACCACTGCCGTGTGATTCTGAGATCGATGGGGCCGAGCCTGGGTAGATGGGTTGAAGTTCGAGGAGATGATAGGATAATTGGTAGGGGTAGGGGGGCGAGAGGGGTCGGAACCTAGGGTGTCAAAGGTATGGGGATTGGTTGGGACATTAGATACGTCTTTGAGAGTTTGTCGTCGAGGGTTATCCCTAACTGCAAGTTTTGGAATTTTTAAGGGCAGGGCTTTCTTGGTGGATTGCTTTTGGAGTCTCGCCGTCTGTTTGCCAGATGACTTCCTAACAGGCCCGTCCCGGATGAAGTCTTGGAGTGTGGGTAGAGCGGGGGGTGTACCGGAAGGACTTTGGACCTCAATGGCAGTTATAGATTGTGAGGGTGGGATGACGGTGGTTGTGTCAAGTGGCAAGGCCTCGGGCACCGTCTCTAAGGTGCGAGAAGATGCAACAGGTTCAGGTCGACGGGTCAGCACGGGATCCTCCTGGGGAGATTGGCTGAGGATGTGGAACCGGTTTTGCAGGCGGTTGGTGTTAGAATGTGGTGGGGGCATTTCTGGGCTGACCGGTTGCCTCTGGGATGGGCATCAAGACCGCTTCGATACGTTCATCCAAGCTCCCCTCCCATTATGTAATTTGGCTTCCGTTCCTTCAAAATCCATAGGAGTTGTTCAAGATGTGCCGGTAGTAGTGTTCCGGCTATGGGCAGCTTCCGGACAAACTAAGATGCTGTGACCTAGTTTCCCACATATATAACAAATATCGGGCAAGCCCTCATAACCGACCTTTATAGGTTCGCCATCCGGATATACTTCCCCCTTCAGGGTTTGTTAAATCAAAGCATACAACAACTCTAGCAAATTTGGCTCGACTAGGGTTAGAAGTGTTATCGTCAAGCTTAACTGTTCTGCCCACCATGTTGCCAAGTTGCCGTAGTATTCTTGAATGGTATCGATTGGTCGGGAAGTCAGGAAATTGGATCCACGCCACTATGGAGTCAATTGTCCCGGTAGATGCTCGGAATGTCGGAGACCAAGGTTGCACGCTAAGGACACTGCCATAGATGCTCTACGGTCCGTCAGTCAAGGTATGGATATAATCCTCCGAAGCCCAGAACCGCACCAAATAGAAATTATTTTCAAGATCGATGATCTTGAAAGGTCCGGTTGGCTTCCAAATGAGCTATAATTGTGCATGCAGAGCTTTGTATCCGATATAGCGTCCATACAACTTGATCACCATCGCATTTTCCCATTGTTTGTTCAGCCGGGCTTTAAAGGGATCGGACAAAACCAAATTAGCGACTCTATCGATGTCGGTTATCATCAAGTCTCCTTCTTCGTACTCAGCTTCACCCTCAAGTTCCCACTGGTCGGATTGATAAAGCGGGTTAGACCCAGCAAATAAAGAATCCTAATAGCTCGGGGTAGCTTCGTTCATCGTCACATCCAGTGTGGAGGAGCCATGAGGAGGCTGTGGGTGCACAGAGGTGTCGACCGGTGCTGACTGCATGCCCGGTGGAGAATCCTTCGAAGTTAGAAGGGAGGTCATGCCTGGGAGGTGAATACCTTCTCCATTGTCGCTGCCGGTTGGAGCTCCCGCTGCAACAGGATGAGGAGACACCGAAGTTGCATCGAGGAGGACAGTAGGTGTCACTGGGGGCGCAGGCGGCGGGAGAGCAAGGGTGGAGCTCTAACCGCCGGTGCTGGAGGTTGGACCACCTGTGTTAGCGGCTGCTGTCGGAGTGGGGAGCTGCATCTGGGGGTGATATCCGGCCTGTCTGGTCGGGGGCGGCGACGGTGAGAGGATCCGGTCGCTGGAGGGGGCTGGCCTGTCGCGTGAGCGCGATCTCCTCCGCTGGATTAGGCTGTTCTCTTCAAGCCGGATCCGTACTTTGCGGGTTGCACGATCGACAGCGGTCTTCGGGTCCTCCATTTCCTCCGCCGGTGTCATGGTGCCAGGAGAGAAGGAAGGGGACGGTGGCACGTGCACCAGGAAGGAGGCGCGTGAGGACCCTATTGTCTCCAAGATCGGGCTGCTGAGGCGAGGATGGCGCTGTGTAGGCTTGGTGGAGGGGTCCGGTCGCAGGGCTTCACACGGGAAGAGAGTTAACTCCTCAGGCCATGCTTGGCCTCGCCGGAGCAGGGTGGGTTTTGGTCGGGAAATGGCTCTGTGTTTTCTTGTGTGGTTGGCACTGTAGCTTGAGAGGAAAACACGTTTTTCTTTACCTACAAGCCAATTATTCCCTTTCAATACAGGTAAACGAGAGTCTATGAATCGTTCTTTTTGCTTTATAGCTTAGTGGACAAAATATTCTTTTCATAAAAAAATGGAAACGTTTTCCTGATGAAATTAGGAAAAAAGGGCTCTAGTTTTGTGTCGTTTTCTTTTTTTTTTTTTCATGAAACCACACTTTTCGTGATTAGTTGTCGCTGGTAATAACCTTTATCAAGGATAACTCCACGTCACTTTAGTAAAAATTTCACCGCACTAAAAATGAACAAACTCATGGTTATCTATATTTCGCCAAAAGAAAAAAAAAAAAGGGAGAAATATGTCTCCTGGAGGCAGCGCGTACATATTTACTTACTAGTGTTGGGATCAGCCCAGAACAATTTCATATTACTCAAATCCTAAGTTTTTAACTTTTGTAACATTACTCGAGGTAATTTATTTACCTTTACTGAGAACAATTTAACTATATATGGTGTTCCATAATAACAGTTGTCATTTACCACGGTTATAAAAGGTAACAACTAAGTTTTTAAAACCTCCGCCAATTTGCCTCAAATTGCACTTTTTTTGGTGAACTACACTTCCTTCCCCTGGTGATGCAAGTGATAGAGCTATGGAACTACCACAAGGTCCAATCATAAGGAATACATCAAGGAAGCTGAGGACTCAACTTCTACACCATGTTCAAGCCTTGATCAATACGAAACTTCAAGAGAACTTTCTGATCAAGCTTGAGAAGGAGCTGAAGCAGAAGCCCGTTATTTTGCTGTCAATCGAGGAGTGATTGACTCGAGAGCACTGTAGGCCTAGTCGATATCAGCCTAGCTTCAAGAGGCCATGTCGACATATCCTCTTTGTTTTATTTCTTTAGTTGCCGATTTCTTAATGAACAATTATTAGAGTAATTCGGCTTGGGTTTATTTGGTTATTTCTGGGTCAAGTCCATCATTAGTTAAGTGATTAGTTTGGGTTTAAGTTAATTGGGTTTTAATTGTGAGGTTTTAATTAGTGTCCAAAGTATGTGGGCTCAATTAAAAACCAGGTCCAATTAGAATAGGGATTTCGGCCAAAGGGTGTGCTAGGGTGCCGATTTGGGTGTCTTGAGTCTAGAGTATTTAAAAAAATCTTTTCATTGTTTTTTAGGTTAAGACGTTTTTGAATAAAAATTATCCCTTTGAGGTTTTCTTCAGGTTTTGAGTGATTCAACCTACACAAGAGTGTTGATTCTCTTATTCTTAGAGTGTTGATTCTCTAAGATTATTCTAGGGATTTGAATTTACTATTCAGGTTTTAATCTGTATTTATGATTCTAATTCCTTGCTAATTTTTTATGATCTCTTGTTGATTAGGGTTCAGGTAATTGGCGCCAACCGCCGTGAGATTGTTGATTTCCTAATTCTTTCATGCTGATTTGGGGATTTAGGGATTGGGAATTTCACAAGTTTGATTGAGGATTGAAAGGTCGGGACCACAAACCTGATTTGGGGATTTCTAGTGCTGACTCTAGGGATTGCCGTATCATCTTTTGGTACGGAGCTTGAGGTTTTTCAATCAATCATACCCTTTATTTGTTTCTGTTTTTTGTGTCTTTGTTGTTTTCGTGGCCTTTTTCTTTCTGTTCTTCAGTTTCTGCGTTATCCCCTTTGTTACCCTAGTTGATTTCTGTCAATTTTTTTTTTAAAAAGTGTCGAGTTACTGTTCACCGGTGTTACTGTTCATGACAAAAAAACAAAAAAAGGGTTTATGTGAGTGTGTGAATTGTCGATAGCAAATATAAAAAAAAAAAAGAAAAGAGAAAATCGATTTGGTTCTAGGTTTGAAGTAATTGGGATTTGTTGGAATTGTGATTCTTGAATTGGGAATTGCAAATTGTGAGTTCTTAGAGGATTTGATTTGGGGCAGGAGTTATTTGGGTCAATTGTTGTTTGATTGGGTGCTTGGTTGATTGGAGATTGCTGGAATTGTTGTTGGAAGTGGAAGTTTTTGCTGCAGGTGTCAAAATTTGTGTAGGAAGCTCGTACCCAAATTTTGATTATAAAAGTGCTGTCGCAGATTTGGGTAGCAAACATCAACCCAAATTTCTGTCTAGTAGTTTCTGATTGCAGGATTTGTGTAGGAGGCTATTACACGAATTTTTCTGCCAGTTGCTGTTTCTTTCTGCTTGTAACCTATTTATTGTGCTGGGTGATTATTGTTTAGAATTGCTCAAATTGATCCAAAATCATTCACATACATATCCTTTTTCTTGCTGACAAAAAAAAAAATCCTTTTTCTTGTGTGTGATATTTCTTTTCTTTCTTGGAGTCTTAATTTGCCTCCAGTTCTTGTTAGCCTATCTTTCTTTGTTTAGGAATTCTTTGTTTTCTTTAGAGTCATTTTACTGATTTGTTTGCTTGAATTTGTTGATTTAGATCCTGACTAATAATCTGAAGTTGAATCAGGAGAGGTAAAAGGCTGAGTGCTTACATCCATTGCCAAGAGAGTATATACACGAGTGCAAACACTGTGAGGATTTGTTTTACTAACCAGTTTTTGCAGGTATAAACTTCATGTCAAAGATTTTGACCTCTAGTAGTGTAGAAAGAGAGTTGAATATGGCTACAATAATGGACATGTTGGAAACGATGGCTGCTCAGAATGAAGCGGCGGGAGACCAAGGAAGAAATCCGGGCAATCAATACTAAGATTGACCGTCAGTCTAGAGAATTGAATACCCGATTAGAACAAACGGTGCAAGAGCTATCCAATAGCATTGGGGCAGCACCTAGACGAGCTGGGGCTGCAGAGCAAGCACAAGCAGCTCGGCCTAGAGCACAAGATGTACCAGCTAGGGAAGAGCCCGTGGCAGGTCGGGAAGAGCAAGTGGATGAGAGGGAAGAGTTGGATGATGATGATGATGAGGTTCTACATAGAGCCCCAGTGGGTCGAAGAGGCGGAAGACTTGGAAACTATAGGCCAAGGATGGATCAGCCATACCTCAACCGAGAAGGTGGAGCATCGTGACTTGACAATGACCTGCAATCCATCAAGATGAAGCTTCCTACATTCCATGGGACGGGAGATCCAAAGGTTTATTTGGATTGGGTGCATGATATGGAAGCTATCTTTGATTGTCACAGGTACACCAAGGAGAAGAAAGTCAAGCTTGCAGTAGTGGAGTTTAAAGATTATGCTAGATCATGGTGGAAGAATCTTCTTATTAGAAGGAGAGAATTGGGAGATCCAGAGATAGAGACTTGAGCTGAGTTGAAAAGGATCATGAAGAAGAGATTTGTTCTTGCTTCTTATCAGAGAGTGCTGATGCGCAAGGTATAAGCAATGGAGCAAGGGAATAAGTCTGTTGATGAGTATTGGAAGGCCTTAGAGATGACTTTGACGCAGGCTGAAGTAGTGGAGGATGATGAGACTACCATGACCCGATCTCATCATGGACTGAATCTGGATATTGTTCATATTCTAGATTTACAGCACTATGCCGAGTTGGATGAGATGGTTGCTTTGGCAATCAAGATAGAGAAGCAACTTAAGGAGAAGCCTAAGGGATTCTCTAGGTATTCTAGTTGGAGTTCTGGAGCAAAGTACACCAAGCCAGAGGTTGGAAGTTCATCCAAGCCTACTTATGGAACTCCAAAACCGACTACTCCTTGGAAGGTGAAAGAGGTGGCAAAAACACCTTCCACTAAAGAATTTGTTGCATCTACTGGGAAGTTGAGAGATATCACATGTTTCAGGTGCTTGGGTAAAGGACATTATGCTGCTCAGTGTCCTAACAAGAAGGTAATGGTAACCGTGGACAATGGAGATATTATTTCTGAGGATGAGGATGAAGAGGAAGAAGAGCAAGACTTGGCTGTCTATGAAGGTGACGACATTGATCCTACTGCCTTTGAGAAAGTGACCAAAAGGTTGACAGTCACTAGAAGGTTGTTGAGTGTGCAACCAAAGGAGGAAGATGAGCAGAGAGAGAACATCTTTCACACTAGATGCATCATTGAGGGGAAGCCGCATAGCATGATAATTGATAATGGGAGTTGCACTAATATGGCGAGTACAATGTTAGTGGAGAAGAAGAAGTTGAAGAGTCAACCACATCCTAGACCATACAAACTGCAGTGGTTGAATGATACTGAGGAAGTGAGAGTAACCAGGCAGGTAATAGTTCCTTTCTCTATTGAAAGATACACTGATGAGGTTTTGTGTGATGTTGCTCCTATGCAGGCATACTACATATTGTTGGGGAGGCCTTGGCAATTTGGTAGAAAGGTGCTGCATAATGGATACAAAAACTTTTACACCTTTATGTGGGGAGATAGGAAGGTCTATTTGGCAGCATTGTCACCTACTGAAGTGTATGAAGATCAGGTGTATATGGAGAAGAGTATGGATGCATGGTTGAAGGAAAAGGAGGCTGCAAAAGCCACACTCAGTGAGCATGAGAGGCGAGCCAGGGCTTGGCAAAAGGAGAGCAGAAACTGAGTGAAGATAGTCAGGGAGATGTCGGCAAGAGAGCTAAGAAGAAAGAGGGAGTGGTCGACATCCCTAGAGTAAAAAAAGCGAGACAGAGACAAAATTTTTATGCAAGTGAGAGGGAGATGAGGGTAGCTTGTGAGAACAACCGAGGGGTCTTATTGCTTTACTGTAAGCAAACCTTGTTTTCTGACACTAACCTTGACCCCAATTTGCCTAGCTGTATTGTTTCTGTTTTACAGGCATATACTGATGTGTTCCCTAAGGAGTTGCCACCTATTAGGGGCATTGAGCATCAAATTGACTTCATGTCTGGAGTGCAAATTCCAAATCGACCGGCTTATAGAGCCAATCCTGAGGAGACAAAAGAATTGCAAAGGCAAGTGGATGATTTGCTGCAAAAGGGACACATTAGGGAGAGCTTGAGTCCATGTGCTGTGCCAGGCATTCTAGTTCCAAAGAAGGATGGAACATGGCGTATGTGTGTTGATTGTCGTGCAGTCAACAAAATTACGGTAAAATATCGCCAACCCATACCTAGGTTAGATGACATGCTAGATGAGTTGCATGGTGCATGTTTCTTTTCCAAAATTGATCTTATGAGTGGTTACTACCAGATTAGAATGAAAATTGGAAGTGAGTGGAAAACTGCTTTCAAAACTAAACATGGTTTATATGAATGGTTGGTTATGCCTTTTGGTTTAACTAATGCACCTAGTACTTTTATGCGTTTGATGAATCATGTTTTGAGATCTTTTATTGGAAAGTTTGTGGTTGTTTACTTTGATGATATCTTGATTTATAGCAATAATGTTGATGATCATGTTGAGCATCTTAGGCTAGTTTTGGATGCCCTGAGGGCTGCGAAATTATATGCTAAGATTTCAAAGTGTTCTTTTTGGTTGGATCATGTTATCTTTCTTGGTTATCTTGTGAGCGCCAGAGGCATTGAGGTTGACCAGGAAAAAGTAAAAGCCATCAAGGAGTGGCCAACTCCTACATCGGTAAGTGAGGTAAGATCTTTTCATGGACTTGCTAGCTTTTATAGGAGGTTTGTGAAGGATTTTAGTACTGTTGCTGCACCTCTTAATGAGATTGTAAAAAAGGAGGTTGGATTTAAGTGGGGGGGAGAAACAGGTTGCGGCATTTAATGAGCTTAATGCTAGATTATGTTCTGCTCCTATTTTGAGGTTGCCTGACTTTAATTGCACATTTGAAATTGAATGTGATGTTTCTGGAGTAGGTATTGGTGCTGTTTTGTTGCAGGAAAAGCGGCCTATTGCCTATTCTAGTGAGAAGTTGAAGGGGGCACAACTTAACTACTCCACTTATGACAAGGAGTTGTATGTCTTGGTGCGGGCATTACAAACTTGGCAGCATTATCTGTGGCCTAAGGAGTTTGTGATCCATACTGATCATGAGAGCTTAAAGTATCTCAAAGGCCAAGGTAAGCTAGGTAAGCACCATGCCAAATGGCTTGAGTTTATTGAGACTTTCCCTTATGTTGTTAAATACAAGCAAGAAAAGGATAATATTGTTGCTGATGCTTTGTCTAGGAGATATGTTCTAGTTACATCACTTAGTTCTAGGTTGATTGGCTTTGAGCATATAAAAGAATTGTATAATTCTGATTCTGACTTTGCAATGGTATTTGAGGCTTGTGAACATGTTGCATTTCACAAATTTTATCGCCATAAAGGGTGGTTGTTTCGTGAAAACAAACTGTGTATACCTGCATGTTCTATGCATGAGTTGCTTGTTAGGGAATCTCATGATGGTGGCTTAATGAGACATTTTGGTACTGGCAAAACTTTATACATCTTACAAGAGCATTTTTATTGGCCTAACATGAAAAAAGATGTGGAAAAAGTTTGTACAGGTTGCATCCCATATCGCCAAGCCAAAAGTAAGGTACAACCTCATGGTTTGTATACTCCTCTCCATGTTCCTAATTGTCCTTGGACTGATGTTTCGATGGATTTTGTTATTGGATTGCCTAGGACAAAAAAAGGAAGTGATAGCATCTTTATAGTTGTTGACAGGTTTAGTAAGATGTCGTATTTTATTGCTTGTCATAAAACTGATGATGTTGTGTATGTTGCTGACTTGTTCTTTAGGAATGTGGTTCGTTTGCATGGCGTTCCTAAGACCATTGTGTCTGATAGAGACACTAAATTTCTATCTCATTATTGGCATGTTTTGTGGAGTAAGTTAGGAACTAAGTTGCTGTTTTCTACTACTTGTCATCCTCAAACTGATGGCCAAATTGAAGTTGTGAATAGAACTTTAGGTGCTCTATTACGTGCTGTTGTGGGTAAGAATTTGAAGTCTTGGGAAGAATGGTTGCCTATGGTTGAGTTTGCATATAACAGGAGCATTCATTCTTCTACTGGTTATTCGCCTTTTGAGATTGTTTATGACTTTAACCCTCTAACTCCTTTGGATTTACTACCTATTCCATTGAATGAAATTGTTAATTTAGATGGGCAGCAAAGAGCTGAGAAGGTCAAATCCATCCATGAGAAGGCAAGACAGCACATAGAGAACAAAAATGCTAAAGTGGCGCAAAGAGCCAATAGAGGGCGCAGAGTTGTTCACTTTGAGCCTGGAGATTGGGTTTCGGTGCACTTTCGGAAGGAAAGGTTCCCCATGCAAAGAAAATCCAAGTTGAGGAGTGATTGACTCGAGAGCACTGTGGGCCCAGTTGACATCAGCCTAGCTTCAAGAGGCCATGTCGACATATCCTCTTTGTTTTATTTCTTTAGTTGCCGATTTCTTTATGAACAATTATTAGAGTAATTCGGCTTGGGTTTATTTGGTTATTTCTGGGTCAAGTCCATCATTAGTTAAGTGATTAGTTTGGGTTTAAGTTAATTGGGTTTCAATTGTGAGGTTTTAATTAGTGTCCAAGTATGTGGGCTCAATTAAAAACCAGGTCCAATTAGAATAGGGATTTCGGCCAAAGGGTGTGCTAGGGTGCCGATTTGGGTGTCTTGAGTCTAGAGTATTTAAACAATCTTTTCATTGTTTTTACGTTAAGACGTTTTTGAATAAAAACTATCCCTTTAAGGTTTTCTTCAGGTTTTGAGTGATTCAACCTACACAAGAGTGCTGATTCTCTTGTTCTTAGAGTGTTGATTCTCTAAGATTATTCTAGGGATTTGAATTTACTATTTAGGTTTTAATCTATATTTAGTTCAGGTAATTGGCGCCAACCGCCGTGAGGTTGTTGATTTCCTAATTCTTTCGTGCTAATTTGGGGATTTAGGGATTGAGAATTTCACAAGTTTGATTGAGGATTGAAAGGTCGGGACCACAAACCTGATTTGGGGATTTCTAATGCTGACTCTAGGGATTGCCGTATCACCTGGGGATGGTAGGCTGTGCAATTAGGCCTAAACAATGTTATGGTAAAAGGATTTTGCATATCTTGTTGTGATTCTATTACGCAGTTACACCACCTAACAATTTCTCTATATCATTTCGGGAAAGACATGTTTGTAAGAGATATTCTTCCTAGAGTGCACAAAAACTTACCGAACATTTTCTCTATATCATTTCGGAAAAGACATGTTTGTAAGATATGTATTCACAACATTCTTCCAAAAGTGCACAAAAACTTACTTGTACCCATGGGTGTGTATATATTATTACCCACCTGAATTATGAACGGGAGAAGTAACCTAATAACTAATCCACCCAAACCCAATAGTTATTATGGACAATATGATTAATTACATTTGACTATGAAGTTATTAGAAGAGTATCAACACCGGGGACAAAAGAAACACATTAATTATCACAAAGAAATACAATTTTATTACTACTTGAAAATTTTTTAGTATACAAATTAAAAGTAAAAAACACACAAAAAGAGAAAGGGAGAGAAGATGAGCAGAGGAGGCATCAACTTTCATAGTGACACCACTGCCAACATAAACTTTCAGCAACTTTAAAACTCTAAATTAAACTTACATAATTTAGGCTTCAACTTTTTTATTGATGAATCACATGATTTTTTACTTATGTAACTTAGACATACAAATAATGTAAATAATATGTGCATTTAGACTTCAACGTTATATACATGTTTAGACTCATTAAAACAAGTTATATTTTGTTTTAATTATTTTTGCCACTTCCTCAATAAAATACAGACATTACTTTTGCGTTAAGTAACAGGGACGTAGAGTTTGCAGAGAAATTATACCCCATGGGTTTACATCTGGGACTATGGTATGGTACAATTTCCCAAGAAAACATATATAGAAGCTAGTTTTGACAGGGAGATTAATGTTAATTTTGGAGAAATAACTAGAAGGGTGATTGATTAATAAGAAAAAGAGATAATCACAAAATATAGTAATCTATTATATATATATATATATATATATATATATATATATATATGAGAGAGACACTTCTCTGTAGAGATTAAAGTGAAGAGACCTTAAAAAAATGGTAAGATGATTTGAATAGCTTCTAATATTTGTTTTTCAGGACATCAACATTTTTCTATTTAAATACATTCTCTCTTAGTAATACTATTTTTTTCATAATTCATTCTCTAAAAAAATATCTTTGTTTGTAAGTTTTCTTACCACACAAGTGTGTATTACATCTTCTCGATAAATGCAATTTTTTCTATTTATTTTGATTATATTTTTTATACATTTTTATCATTATTTTTTCTATATTCTTTTATATAATTAATCAAATTATGTTTTATTTTTGTAAAAAATACCAATATTCTGTGTTTTTCTAATATAGCAAGTTTTATTATGTTATAATTTATTTTTTAAAAAATAAATAATACTATATAATACAAAATATTATAATCATTATCAAACCAATCCCAGGCCTGTGTATTACATTCAATGAATCGAGAACTAAACAAGTACATTGGCATGCTTGACAAGAAAACAAGTACATTGGCATGCTTGACAAAAAAAAAAAGTACATTGGCATACATGCACACTTTAAACAAATCCATTCAAGGATGAAACTTAAAACAAACCCAACAAACCTAAACGGTCACTTGGGCAATCACCAAGGAAAAAATGGTACCTTCTGCCATTAACAGTTCGTAGACCTCGTGTTTGGATGCTGTGGTACCTTCTGCCATTAGATTTAATTTGTTCAGACGTTTGGGGTCCGGCCCCTGTTATTTCTAATAATGGGTTTCAATATTACGTGCTTTTCTTTGATCATTATAGCAAATACACTTGGATTTACTTTCTCCAACGCAAATCTGATGTCCTTCCTGTCTTTCATCAGTTTCGATTACTAGTAGAGAAATATTTTGGCTGTTCTATTCGACAATTCCAAGCTGATTGGGGTGGTGAGTTTCAGGCACTTACAGGTTATCTTCGCACCCATGGAATTACACAGCGTGTTTCGTGTCCTCACACTCCCGAACAAAATGGGTGTGCGGAACGTAAACATCGCCATGTGGTTGAGACTGGCCGTGCACTTCTCTTTCACTCCGGTGTCCCTCAAAAGTTTTGGACCAATGCCTTCGAAACGGCCGTCTATGCCATCAATCGTCTTCCTACCCCTCGTCTTCAAAATCATAGTCCATATGAACTTTTATTTCAATCTCCTCCAATTTATGATCTACTTCGTGTCTTTGGTTGTTTGTGTTATCCTTGGTTACGTCCATATGCTAAACATAAGTTAAATCCTAGGTCTCTTCCGTGTATTTTTCTTGGCTATAGTCGTACCCATAAAGGGTACAAGTGCTTTGATCGTGCTTCTAATAAATTCTATGTCTCACGTCATGTCCTATTTGATGAACAGGTCTTCCCTTACCGATCGGTTGATGGTGCTTGTGCCCCTGCTCCTGTGCCACCTACCCTTCCTGCCGTCCACATCACCACACCTGCTCCTCCGAGCTCTCTTTCTACAACCCCTACCCCTACCCCTACCCCACCAGCTCCAACTATTCCTGATACTTCTTTGCTCTTGGACACCACTACCACTGCCTCGGTTCCACCACCTCCCTCTGATACTAGACACTCTATGGTTACTCGGGCTCAGACGGGTACTCTGCGAAAGAAAGTTATTCAGTCTATGTTGGCCACTGTCTCCCCTCCTCCGGAGCCAACTTTTTATACCACCGCTGTTAAACTCCCAGAGTTGCGTGCAGCTATGGATGCGGAGTACAGTGCTCTTATTGCCAACGGTACTTGGCGCCTTGTTCCTGCACCTCCTGCCTCTAACATTGTTGGGTGCAAATGGGTCTTTAAGACCAAACTTCATCCCGATGGCACTATTGAGAGACACAAGGCTCGCTTAGTCGCAAAGGGCTTCCATCAATGCCCTGGGATTGACTTTGCTGACACCTATAGTCCTGTGGTCAAACCGACCACGATTCGCCTTCTTCTCTCCCTTGCTGTTTCACACGGATGGGAGGTGCGCCAGCTGGATATCTCTAATGCATTTCTCCATGGGCGACTTGAGAAGGATGTTTACATGTCTCAACCGCCCGGTTATGTTGATCCTCGTTGTCCCACCCATGTGTGCAAGCTTGAAAAATCCATCTACGGGCTCAAACAAGCACCTCGAGTTTGGAATAAGTGTCTCACTGATGCTCTTCTGGAATTTGGGTTTTGATGTTCCAAAACTGATTGTTCTCTCTTCTATTCTACTGGCCCCGACAAGCTCTTTTGCTTAGTCTATGTGGATGATATTATTGTGCTTGGGTCCTCTCGGTCATTGGTTCAGACCTTGGTCACGAGCCTTCAGACTCGGTTCTCTCTTCGTGACATTGGTGCCTTGCATTATTTTCTTGGGATTGAAGCCCGATGGCGTCCTAGTGGGCTTGTTCTTCACCAGCACAAATATGTTTGTGATCTCTTGCAACGTGCCAACATGCACGAAAGTAGTCCCATCTCTACCCCCATGTCTACAGACAAGCTCTATGCTGGTGACAGTCCTCCTCTTTCTGATCCTACACTCTTTCGCAGTATTGTTGGTGGCCTTCAGTATCTCACATTCACCCGCTCCGATATTGCCTTCTCTGTGAACAAGGTGTCTCAATTCATGCATTGTCCTACGGACAACCAATGGTCTGCAGTTAAACGCATTTTGCGTTACCTTCGTGGAACGTCCACGCTTGGCTTGTTTCTGCCTCGGGACTCCTCTACCCACCTTCGTGGCTTCTGCGATGCCAATTGGGGGGGGGGGTGATCTTGATGATCGTAAATCCACCACTGGCTATTGTGTCTTCCTTGGCTCGGCTCTTATTTCTCAGAGCTCTCGCAAACAGCGTGCTGTCTCCCGTTCTACCACTGAAGCAGAGTACCGCTCACTTGCCACTCTTGCTAGTGAACTTGTTTGGCTCACTCATCTCCTTCATGAGATTGGTCTCTCGTGTTCTATCCCCCCGCAGATTTGGTGTGACAACCTTAGTGCCACGTATCTCACAGCCAATCCAGTTTTCCACTCTCGCACCAAACATATGGAGATCGACTTTCACTTTGTCCGGGACTTAGTGCGCAAGCGTCAACTCTCTGTTCGTTACATCTCTACTCATGATCAGCTTGGTGATTTGCTTACAAAGCCCCTTCACAAGTCACGCTTCCAAGACTTCTGCTCCAAGTTGTCCCTCACCCCAGTCCAACTTGAGGGGGAGTGATACGATATGGTATATCTTAGATATGATTTGGTGTATATTTGATATGATTTAGTGTATATTTAGTTACTGTATTTAGAGGTCAACATTTACCGTGTATAGCTCTATCTTTGTGTATAAATACCATCCTAAACATCAATACAAAGGTGTGATTTACACCAGACTTTCAGGGTGGACGTAAAAAGGGAGGTTGATAGGTGTTTAAGATAGAATCTACCTTTCCTCAAAAAGATAGAATCTACCTTACCACCGTTATGATTGTTGACTTGGAGGGTGTTGAGAATTTGCACATACTCAACTGTTGTGGCAAGTGTTGAGATTCTGTAGTTGATGGGTCGGTGGTGTATTTGGTTTGGGTCGTCGAGCTGTTGAGGAATAAGTATCGGCAAACTTGTGATATTCATGATGATTGTGTGTGTGAAGAAGGGGAGAGGTAGACAAAATGAAGAGGGAGGAGGGTGTTTATATATAGGCATGGACTATTTTAAGTTTGTAAGCCAACCTTTTTTTTTTAGAAAAGGAAACCTCAGTTTAGTAAGTTTTTTTTCCATTTACCCAAAATTTAATTCAATAGTCAATACACTAAAGTAAATTCTTTGAGGTGCAAACTACAAATACAAAAAGAAACAAGCCTTGTTCACATTAAAAAAAGAGAGAAAAAAGCCTTGTATACCCCACTAAGCAGAGCATACTTTGGGTTTACATCGATCTGGGAACTTTGGTATGGTATAATTTCTCAAGAAAATATATAGAAATAGAAGCTAGTTTTCACTGGAAGATTAGTATTAATTTTGGAGAAATAACTAGAAGGGTCATTGATTAAAATAGTAGTTCATCACAAAATTTGAATTTTTTTTTTCGAAACAAAATTTGAAATTTATGGGTAGAACTAAAAGGTCAAATTATTAAAAATTTAGAACTGATTCAATTTGACAAATTTCTGACCCAAAGTCGGGCTCGTATATCCAAGAAGATATAAGATATAACATAAAAGTAGCCATTCAACATTCTCTGGTAATGGTATATGATTTTGTAGCGATTTGTACAAGCAACCTCATCTCCCCTACAAAGGTTTGCTCAATTGAACACGTTTCTCAAGCAAAGCCCCCATCAAATATCTTTCTTCTCTTCTCTTGGTAGTTCCAAATCTAAGTATTCACTTCAAGCCATGATGTTTTTTTCCAATTTGAAATTTCAGATTAGTTTGTCTTTGTTATCTTGGTAGTGTGCTTGAATCTAGTTGCAGTGACTATCAAAACCAGTTGCGGTGTATCAAAGTATCGGTATTTGCTGGATTATGAGTTGGAGATTAAATTCTTCGAATTGTTGGAAAAGTTTCTCAAGTTAAAGTTGGTTTCCAAACCGGATTCCGGCCTTTGTCTTCTAGTTATCTTCGTCCATGGCCATAGGGCTGGGCGGGGCGAGGGCGACGATGATGACGAGCCAGACCCAACCTTCCCCCCATATTTTGTGGTTTTGGTGAAGTTATACATGTTTTTGTTCACAATATGAAGTACTTTTGGGGGAGTTTCATCATCGGCTCTACACGGGTTTAGCATGCATATATGGCAAAGTATTAGCGCGAGTGTAATAGCTCGGGGGATCCAATTGGCATTAGCCAGTTCCAGGTCACCCACTTTTTTCTCGAACTTAACTGGAGTCTCCTTTCAATGTGGAGCCGGTATAGATATTCCCATTATGCTAGAATACTTCTTCCAAGTAGATTATATCCTACTAGTTTTGAGTATTGGTTCAAACTCATCTCGTTCATGTTAGTTTTCCATGATATGATGTATAACTGTACTTTAGTTTAATTATCTATAAAATTTACCTTTCCGCAAAAAAAAAGAAGAAATCATTAAAATGAAAACATTTATTTGGGCTAGCTTTCAGGCTTTTGTGCATAGGAAATGAGATACTGTGCCAGTCGATCCAGCAGCCTAAATCCACTTACTATACAATAAAGCCCCAAACGTTAATCAGTTAAACACTAGTTTTAAGTTTTTACTTTTTTTTTTGATCTGAAAGTGAAATTCAAATTAAACTTAACAAAACACAATTACATCAACGAGGCCTGGAGACTCTCGCGGCATTTGAATCCTCCTTGAGGAGATCTAACAAACCCACAGGCGGGTTTTGCAGAATGGTTAGGCCGAGAATATATTGAAGAGCAAGATTAGCTAAGAAGTCTGCAGGGGAGTTAGCCTCTCTGTAAATAAATTGAACATCAACCAACCAAGGCTTACGCAGAAGTGATTTAATCTCCCAGACTATGTTGTCAAGCTCTACATCAGAGTCTACTTCGGATTTGATCCACTCCACTGCAACTTGTGAGTCTGATTCCAAAATGAGAGCTCTGCAGCCAATCTGCCATGCATGCTGAAGGCCTTCTAAAATAGCTCTAAGTTCTGCTTTAATTGGTGTGCATGATCCAATATTTAAGACAAAGCCAGAGAGCCAGTGACCCGAACAATCTCAGATTAATCCCCCCACTGCTGCGGTCTCGCCCATTTGTTTGACGGCCCCATCAACATTTAACTTCCACATGTTGTGAGGCGGAGGTGACCAATGGGAATTGGTTCGGTTTATAGGAGCAGGGTGATTAGAACTGGGATACATAGAGGTCCAGCTGTGAAGGAACTCCCTGGTGGACTGGAAGATCATACGCGTAGGGAGTGGAGGGAGCTCATCTTCAGGTTCAAAGATGGCAGAGTTGCGCCAGGCCCACAACTTCCAACAAGCTACTCCAAAGATAGTGCTTCTGGGGAGACCTTGTAGCAGCTGGTCATTAGCCTTTAAATTCTGTAGGAGCCATACCTTAGGGTCTGTTGCCTGGAAGAAAGCATGATCGTATCCATCAAAAAGCGCCACCCAAATGTCTCTGGCATAAGAGCAGTCCCTTAGGACATGTAGAGTTGTTTCAGCTTCCATACCGCATCGTTCACAAAGAGGGGAAGGTGTTATGTGCCGCCTGAAGCGAGTCTGGTTAGTCATGAGCCGATCGTGACAGACGAGCTATAGGAACGAGCAGATGCGCGCAGGTCCCTTCCACCCCCAAACAGCCTTCCAAATGACCTCTTCGGGTTGCCAGGAGTCTTGGTTGCACGACACATAAGCTGAATTCAAAGAAAAATGGCCTTTAATGTTGGGCTGCCATTTGAGTCTGTCTTCTCCTCGCCTTTCAGCTGGCGACAATTGCGCCCAAATTTTGAGGCAAATCTGTTCAGGCAGATATGGCTGGATTTTGTCCCAGTTCCACATTCCCCATTCGTTCACGTATTCCAATAGCAGCTCCTCTCGTCGCATATCTGGGACCTGGGAGATTGTGTGATCAAGTAGGCAGCCGTCCAGCTCCACACAAGAGTCTTTCCAAAATCTGATTGATTCTCCATTACCCACAAACCAGGAGATTCGTTGTTGAACTAGATCCCACACTTTGCATATTGCCCGCCAGGTGGAAGAACCTGCTTTGGGTTTCACTTTTTCTGGGAATGAGGTGGAATCTCTGAAGTATTTATATTTCAGAGCTCGGGCACACAACGAATCTGGACTTGTAATTAATCTTCAGGCCAGCTTCATAATGAAGGCCTCATTTGCATCCTTTGTCATCTTCAAGCCAAGGCCTCCACAGTTCTTCGGTTGGCACAAAGTATCCCATCCTAGTAGATGACATTTACGTGCTGCCTCATCGGAACCCTAAATAAATTGCCTACATAAGCTGTCCAACTTATCGCAGATGGAACGAGGGAGCCATACTGTTTGCATGACATAGTTTGGCATGGTTGAGAGAACTGACTTCACGAGCGTGACGCGTTCCGCTAGTGAAAGCTAATTGGCTTTCCATCCACTTAGTTTTGCTTGAGCCTTCTCCAGCACATATTGGTAAGTCTGTTTTCCAGCCCTCCCATGAACTACAGGGACCTCTAAATATTTTTCCATATTAGAGGTGCGTTGGAACCCCAGGTGGTGGCTGATTTCTGAGGCAAGGGAGTTTGGGACATTCTTTGAGAAAAATATGCAAGTCTTATCCTTACTCACCTTTTGTCCGGAAGCTTCACAAAACCAATTTAAGCAACGGGCAATGACACCCACCTGTTCCATTGATGCTTCGGCAAAAATAACTAAGTCGTCTGCAAAAAAAAATATGGGAGATTGATGGTCCTCCTTGGCTCAAGCTTATCGGCCTCCATAGATCCCTATTCACTGCATCATTAATAAGGTGGCCCAGTCGCTCCATACATAGGACAAAGAGGTATGGAGAGATTGGGTCGCCTTGTCTTACTCCACGGGTAGGGGTAAAGGCTTGAGTTGGTACTCCATTCTATAATACTTGCATAAAAGAAGTGGTCACACACTTCATGATGATTTCAATAAGTGGAGAAGGCATCCCTACTTCAAGTAAAGTGTCGTGGATAAAGTCCCATTTAAGCATATCATAGGCCTTTTCCAAGTCTATTTTGATTGCCATATAACCCCCTTCTCCTTTTTTCTTCCTCATTGTATGGATTGCTTCTTGGACAATGATGATGTTGTCTGTGATTTGTCTTCCGGGGACGAAGCTGCTTTGTATAGGTGCTACTAATGGCGGCAGGAATGGTTTCAATCTATTGACAATCACCTTTGTCACGAATTTATACAAGACGTTGCATAATGCAATGGGCCGAAAATGCTTCATTACCACCGGCTTAGAAACTTTCGGTATGAGGGCAAGGAATGTTTGATTAAGTTCTGTCCGCCAAGAATTATCTTCAAAAATGGAACGAACAAAGAACCACAAGCTTTCGCCCACTATTTCCCATTGAGATTTAAAGAAGAGGGGATTTAACCAGTCCGACCCTAGGGATTTGAGTGGACCCATTTGGAAGAGACTCTCCTTAACTTCGTTTAAAGTCACCGGAGCTATCAAGCAATTCTGGATGTCTTCATTTAATTTCTGAAAGTTGTTTCGTATAAAACACCCCGAGAAAGGTGATGTATCATCCGTAAATAGCTTCTTAAAATAATCCACAGCCATGTGTTGGACTTCCTCCGGATCACTGTGCCATTGGTTGTCTTCGTCTTTTAAGGCAATTACGCAGTTTTTCTTGTATCGTACAGATGCTGTGGGATGGAAAAAGGAGGTGTTCCGGTCACCTGCTTTAACCCATTGGAGTCTTGATTTTTGGTGCCAGAGAATTTCTTCCTGCATCAGTACCCCTTCGAGCTCTAGGCGCAACTCCAATTCAAGATTTGAGAGGAATTGGGACGGTTGCTTTTCGAGGAACCGTTGGATGCCATCAATTCTCGAGATCAGCTTTCTCTTTTTTAGATGGATATTACCAAACGCCTGTTTGTTCCAATTCTGAACCTGCCCAGTAAAGTTTTTCACCGCTTCCACTGCATCTTCTTTAGGGGTCCAGTGGTCAGTCACGAAGTTTTTGAAGTCTGGGTGTGATACCCAGGCCGCTTGGAACTTGAATGCCCTATGAGGAGGTTGTGGTCGTTGGATGGGGGTAGTTTGCATCAAGACGGGACGATGATCAGAACAGAGCAATGGGAGGTGACGAACTGAGAATTCCGGGAAGGCAGACAACCATTGAAGGTTCCCAATCATTCTGTCAATACGGGCATGCCTGCCACCACTTCTCCAAGTAAATTTGGGCCCTGCGAATCCTAGATCAACCAACTGCGTCGCATACAAGCACTGCAAAAAGAGTTTATTAGCAGTCCCTTGCTTTCCCAAGGGGTTTAGTCTCTCTTCACCTGCTAGGATGGCATTAAAATCACCTGCTATGACCCAAGGTTCTGTCACTTGGGGTGCTAGAGTCTCCAAATTTTGCCATAGAAACTTTCTCCACTTCTCTTGGGGGCTTCCATATACCGCGGTGAGTGCAAAAAAAGAATTTGTGATTATGACTTTTGCATGGATGAATTGGGTATGGCTATGTTCCACCTGGACAGTAACCTCCCTTGCATCCCACATAAGCCAAATCCCTCCCGAGTAACCTCTAGCATCGACCCGGTGCGAGTGAGAAAAACCCAGAATTTTAATAACTCTTTCTGCCTTTCGACCGCCGATTCTCGGTTCAACGACAATTGCAATTACAAGTTTATGTTCCCTGCGCAAATCCTTCATCTTCGGTTTGAATTGTTTTTTACCAACTCCCTGGCAATTCCAAGACATGATAGCTACCATAGTCCGAATATACAGAGGAGAAGTCAGAGAACTATAATTCAGAATTATGTGAGCAGGATGCTCAAACAGTAGTAGGGGCCGTAGCCACCTCAGTCTGCATCTTATTGACAGTATCATCATCTGCTTCCTGGCTATTGTCCTCCATCAGCTCCATAGTTTGGTCAGGTAGTGCCTCTTCCAAAGTTGCTGGGTAGGTGGACTCCACTCCATCCATAGGGCTATTGGGCACATGGCCATTGGTATTGCCAGGTGGGTCGGGTGGTTTGGTAGGTGTGAGGGTCTCAACGGAGATGGTTAGAGTTGAAGAGGAAGGGAGATTGTGGGGATCATTGGGTGCATTAGGGGGAATGGTTAACAACCGGCGGTGTTCAGACTCGTCGAGCACCACAACCGAGTGGCTGGTTGAAGCCAGGTGTTTGGATGATTGAGGTTTTGCGTGTTTAGGACTGGGGTTGGGTTGAGCTTGGCTAGAGGTGAGTAGCATGGGTGGAGACTGGGCCGTAGGAGAGGGGAGTGGATTTTTTTTGGCCTTTCCGGGTTGGGCTTTGGAACATTGTCCAGGGCTGTTGGTAAAAATAAGGTAATTAGAGATATCGTTTAGAGGCGGACGGGCCGATGGGGCTTGCTGTTTGGCTGATTGGATTTTAGATTGTTGTTGGGCATTAGGTGCAGGGCTTTTCCTTTTGGTGGGCTGAGGTGTTTTGGTCTGTTTAGAGTGGATTTGGAAGGGGATGCTTTGGGTTCCACTAGGGTTTGCACTAGGAGGAGGAGTAGCTGGTGCCTCGGTCGCCGCCAGGAATTGGAAGCGATTGGGGGAGGGTGGATTCTCCAGTGGATTTGCACCAAATGGCTTGGACTCCGGTATCCTCCGAGGTTGTCGACGATTCCGTGTTTGGACTTGCATCCACTCACCAAGAGAGGGTTCCTGTGGCGGTGGCGTGACTGTCGATTGAGCCTGATGAAGATGGGAAGGGTTCGGAGATGCCGAGGGTGGCGCCTCTGCCATTGGTGCTTGGGGGGAGGTCTGTTGGTTTTGTCGACAGTTTGAGAATGGATGTCCAACTCGCCCACAGCCGTAACAGATTTGAGGAATCCCCTCATAACCTACCCGGATATTTTCTCCATCTAGTTTGACGGTGCCCTTGAGTGGTTTCTCCAGGTCCACAATAACAGCTACTTTAGCAAATTTTCCACGTTTCATAGTAACCATATTTTCAACCAGTTTGAGAGTATTACCAACCAAATTTCCAAGAGAGGTGACAATTCGAGGGTGGTACCTGTTCACGTCGATATCCGAAAAACGCACCTAGGTAGCAACCTTCGCTATCTTGCCTGTTGATGCCCGGAAATTAGGCGACCAAGGTTGAACTGCTAGGACACTGCCGAAGATTGTCCAAGGGCCTTCCATCAATGCTTTCAGATAGTCTTGATTATCTCTAAAACGAACTATGAAGAAGTCATTCTCAAGATCAATGATCCTGTATGGCCCAAAGGACTTCCACATTGCCTGCAGTTTGGATTGCAGCACTTTATAACCTATGGGTCTTCCCATCAACTTAATTACTATTGCCTTCTCCCACGCTTTGTCGAGCCTCTTCTTAAAGGCGTCGGAGAGCACCACTTCTGGTCCATTTTCGCCTTCCACAGTACAGCAATCACCATCTTCATAATCAACCTCCTCCATCTCAAGCCAGGAATCGTCTTCCGCCATCGCAGAAGCAGTGAGCTTTTCCTTGTATGAATGAGTAAGGTCTGGCATGGACTCATCTTGGGGTTCTGATAATGGGTTCTCGCTTGTCTTCCTTTTCGCTTTCTTGATGATTCTGTCTTGCTCATATGGATTGTCAATCGAATGGGATGTTGCAGGAAGAATAGGGTGTTTGGATTCATTTTGGGATCTCTCTAAGTCATTTTAGGGCTTATTTAAGTTTTTTACTTTTGACTTTGGACATATAAAAAACACCAATTTTGACACCGTAATATTGGTTTGATTATTTAAGTAGCCGGTAATAATAATGACTGACTTTCTCTCCTCCCTCCCTATCCCTTGACCGAAATCGAAGATCTCACCAACAAACACGAACATTTCACTCTTACTATTTCCTTGGGGGAGAAATATCGGACACCCTTTTATTCGCATTCCTTTTGCCCCTCTCTCAGATTTTTTTTTCCGGGTTCGATCGATCCTGGATTTACTCTGCTAGAGGTCGCTGATTTGTTTGTGAAAGGTGAAGCTTTGTGGGCCTTCTTTTTTTTATCTTCATTAGTTCTTTTTACTATTTTTTTTAGATTGCTGTACATGTCACTGATCATTTTGATCTGATGTATTCATCTTTTCTTTTTATGTGCATTTGATTTGGATTTGTGGTTTGCTTTGAATTTGGAGAGAGCCTAATCCTGTGTCAACGTTGGCATGGAGAGATATGCGAGGTTTTTGATGGGTTGTGTTTCTTTCTTTCTGGGTGTTCCTGTGGGTTATTGGTTATTGTAGTGTGAATTTTGGTGTCCTTACAAAGTGCAAGAACATGATCTGGTGGTGTGAGATGGAATTTTTGGTGAGTTGTTTGGATAAAGTTTGTGTCTTGAACTGGTTTTGGCTTTTTCCTTGCGTGGCTCTGATGACGATGTAGGTGAGCTCCGTGTGAAACACCGGCGTGAAATCTAGTGGGCTACATATAGAAATGATGGTGGTAACATATAATCCCAGTCAATTTTTTTGTGTTTCTCAATGCTCTTAGAAGATCCTCCATGTCAGTGTTTTATTTGAAGCAGCGACATAGCAGCTTATTGAGTGTTTCTAGGGCATGTTTGATACATCTGATAGTCTAGACACACAAAACCGATAGTTGACATGGACTTGCAGTTACTCTGTTTTCATCAATGTTATTTTGCATTTCTGGGAGAATAGACTTTGAGAGCATGTCTTAGGTTGTGATAGGAAGCACTATAATACGGGTATTCTCATAGTTTTCATCTTGATTGATGGCGGAGCAGGTCCAAATATGAAAAATGACCATTTGTTCTGTTTCCCTGTGAATTTTGTACTGATGTTTGTGCCAATGATGCAACCCTCTCTCCTAGTTCCTTGACATTGATGGTTTCTCAAGCACTTTGTGAACCAAAATGCTTTATCTTGGTTTCTTTTTGGGTTTGAATTTATGCTTCTTCCTCGGAAAACTAATCAGAATCTTGTTGCATCCAGGTACTTTGCTGGGTTAAATGGTTGTTTGGAATCTTCTCTAGCAGAAAATGTCATATGAAGAAATTCTAAAGGCTGTTTTTCCTTCACTGGATGGAGTGGACCTTGCTTCTTGTATGCTGGTGTGCAAACAATGGAGAGATGTAGCTCAAGATGATTACTTTTGGAAATGTCTTTGTGCCAAGAGATGGCCTTCCATTTGCAAGAGGCCTATTCCCCCAACTGGAAGCTACTACAAGCTGTACCAGAAGTTCCATAAACGCCAGCATTATCAGACCTTACTTCCTCCCAGAATCTCCTTTGATGATTTGGAATTTTTCATTGACATTTGGTCTGAAAATAAATTGATATTCTCTAAACTGGTTCCTGGCCCTGTTTTGCATACTGGAATCCAAGCCCTGCCATCATTAGCCCGGGTTAGATCTCAGGATGAAGCTCCGGAGTATAAAATGATCCTACCTGTTGAGCCTAGATTTAAAATCCCCCTGAGCCAGACAGTGAGTTTTTCAGTGTTTGTGGAGCGCAAGGATTCCGGCAAGGTTGCTTGCATAATTGACAAATCTATGTTTGATTATATAGATCGAACAGGATATAAGGCCATGGCATTTGACTACCTTCACTTCTCCCCAGAACATCCTTTCATCCCAGGTATTAGGGCATGGATTTCACTGCTGTTCGTGGAAGAAAGAAATGAGGGTATCATCGATGTATTTGGGATTGAAATGGATTTCTGTGATGCCGCAAAATCCAAGGATGAGGTGTTGTGGCTTTTAGACATCCTTGATTGGAAGTAAAGTACAGAACCAATCGGTCCATGTTTGGAACTTGATTTGTATCCATTTGCTCCTCTTAGTGGAGAATGCCTTAATGTATCTGTGCGAGTATTTCTTCAGCTGTAACAATAAATTCCATGCTCAAATGTTGTAAATAGCACTGTGTATGTATGCCACATATTTCCTGTCTGCTATCAAAATTTTCTTATCTGGGTCTTCCAATACCATTCTCAAATGTTGTACACAGCACTGTGTGAGTATACCTTTCTTTTTTTGGATAAAAATGTGAGTATAGCTTATACTTCTCTGCTCCCAACTTTCTCATTTGGTTCTTCAAAGGACTAGGACAAAGGTTTTCAATATTGTTCAACTGGAATTGGGTTCTATGGTCTTATACCAGTTGTTGCAGAAGCAGCTTTTGACAGGCTCTGATCACGACGATTACTAAGAGTTATTTTTTGTCAAAAATTATTCTAGAGTTGGACATTTTATACTTTGATGATATTCTATCCTTTAGCCTACCTGTATTTCAGGCTTACTCTATGCGTCTCTATGTCTTGTCTTTGTACGGTTATGTCTCAAGCATTATTTTTTAGGGCTTTGGCCCCGATCATTTGCCAAAAAACAAACTTTCTTGTTTAGTGTTTTTCTAATCCCTGTTACGCCAAATGAGCTACTTCAAGTGATCTCCTAGCCCATTGTCGTTAGAATTCCTAACCCTTGTCTCAGAGTTTATAGCCTTTTGTTTTCACCCTAATAATGAAGATAATGGTAACTTTCTTTGTTTTCGTGTGTGATGAATGGTATTAACTAACACTAGGTGATCTCCTAGCCATTTTCGTTCTGCTTGTACATTGGCATCTTCAACCCGTGACTTGGAGTATAGGAGCTAGGGGATTCACACTATCATTACTCCATACCGGTACTAATTAACAAAATCTATTAATCTTCCATGTTCTGGTCTATGTCACGTCTTCGTTAAATTGGCCAAGGTATTCCAGTTTGTCTTGAAATTTTGCTACTAAGTACTATTTGTTCGTGCTTCCAATCCCCTCATGCTTGGCGACAGGTTATTTTACTAGATTTTAGTCTCCATCCTAGATAAAACCTCAAGGGTGAAAGCACAAAATGATATAAAGAAAAGGGGAGAAAAAGAACTAAACAATCATGCCACTTTCATTTTCATTACTTGCTAAGTTAATACTTAGCTCTTTTAGCTTTTCCTAATCACGGAAGGTAACAATCATCATCAAGCTGTGTTCTTTGCAACAAATTAAAAAAAGCAAAAAACGATGGCCATAACAGGAAAACAAAATGTTGCTAGAAGTTTTTTCCACCATCATATGTTTTGCCAAATTGCCAGCTAGGATCAGCAACGTTATCAAATTGTAACATCTTTCCATCACTTGTAGTCACCTGGAATGATAGACTTTGTCCTGTCAGATTGCTTCCAGTCTTCCATTTCTGGCCCCAATCTCTCACCATCTGTATCCAATTACCGGATCCTTTGATTTTCACATCGGTGACATCACCAACGCCTCCCACATTAAACACCAAAACATTAATCCAATTAGGGTTCCCCGTAATCTCAAACTTAACCCCACCTTGCTTGGCACACAAAACTCTACGAAACTTGACGGGTATTACCCCAGCTTTGTACTGCGCAATCTTTAGGAACATTGGCATGGCTAGGTCAAAATGTTTCTGTGGCGGGTTGCACCAAATGTCATGGGTTTTGGTGTAATTTGGAGGGCAGAAATTTGTTCCAGTTATTTTAATGGTTCCAGCTCCTGGTATGCACCATTGTGGATCATTGACACACATGATCTCGAAGCAAGCACCACATGCCTCTCCATTGTTGAAGAGTGCTGTGCTTAGTGCAGCTGTTTCAAGCCCGTATCCTTGCTGGAATAAATCGCCATACCCACAAGCTCCCTCTGCGCAAAAAGAATAATAATAGTTATAATTATAATAATTAAGTGCATTAATTCATGAGATTATTTAACATATATAACTTGCACATAAAAAAGAAAGAACGTAGGAAAACTTATTAACTGTGCAAGCATGCATCGATTTATACTTACGCATTGTTCCTGCTCCATGTATATCTCCATAAAATGTTGCTCTTGCATCAATCCATTCATCATTTAGTGTTGCACTATAGGTGGATCTGTTAGGAATTCTGGCTGTGCACATAATAGCTATTGATGCAATGCATAAGAAAATTATAAGCTTAGCCATGACTAAGAATAGAAAAGATGTATTCTTGCACTCACTAAAACTTGGAATGGAAAATAGTGTAACCCGTGTTCCATATATATAGTCAAATGTCGAAGAGTAAATAAGGAAAGATGTCTATTTGAATTATTTAATTATATGTTCACGTGGATAAATGTATAGATTGGTATACATTAATAAGCAAATATTTTAGGAAAAATATGGAGATATAGTTTCTATGTACGTAATGCTGAATATACAATTAAAAAAGCCATATTGAAAGGAGTTATTTTTGGGTACCTAATGCAGGAATATATAATTAGCACATATCTAAGCCAAGGAAATATCTATAGAAGTTACTGACTTATGTGGAAATATAAAATAAAATGCATTTCCTTGTATAAAGATTGCACATGGTAATAATAGGCTTATTTGTATGTGCCAGGAATATACAATTAGTACATATATCTAGCCCAAAAAAAATATTTATAGAAGTTACTGGCTTATTTGGAAATATAAAATAACGTATATTTCCTTGTATAAAAATTGCACATACATAGTGATAAAGCTTATCTTTTTTCTTTATTTGAATAATAAGCTTATCTTTGTGTCTATTGCAGGAATATACAACTAGCACATATCTAGCCCAAGGAAATATTTATAGAAGTTACAGACTCATGTGGAAACATAAAATAAATTATATTTCCTTGTATAAAAATTGTGCCTAATATTGTAGAAATATACAATTAATATATATCCAGCCCAAGGAAATATTTATAGAAGTTACTAATTAACTTATGTGGAAATATAAAATAAATTATATTTCCTTGTATAAAAATTACATTTACAGATAGAAAAAATAAGCCAACTAATTAAGTAAATGTTGCAATGCAATTTACCAAACTATTGATGAACTACCCCTTAATAATATCTAATCAAAAGTTCCTTTTCATACGGTCCACTTGCCTGCAAAGCATACTTTCAAAAATATCATATATTTTGAACCAAGTAGGATAACTAATTACTTCATACTGTAAAACTAAAAGCCAAATGACTTTTAATTATTTTTACAAACCTTATAAAGTAATAAAAATATTAGTACAAAATAATAATCAATCCATATGTTGGAAGCAATTGGCCAAACTGATGTGAAACTAAGTTGATGTGTAATTTTTTCTCAAAAAAAGTTGATATGTAAATTACTGAAAAAATGTGGAATTATCTCATACTAATATATAATCAAAATTTCAAGTCTATAATAAAACTAAATAAGGAAACCTATTGACTTCGTCCTAAATAAGCGAAAGGCTATTGGCTTTAAAATATTTTCATGTATCTAATCGATAAATGTGCAGGTTAGTACACGAATAAGCTACGGAAATATTGAAATGAAAATTTACGAGGAAAACTATATTAAGAAAATAAATATGCAAGGATAATAAGTTCACCTACTATTGTATTTGTATTAGTTGTGGACTTGTGGTGATAAAGCCTATCATATTTTTCACAAACACCAGGGTCCATGTATTTTTTTCTGGCGGTATTCGGAGCTTTGACCTGATTAATCTGGACTCGACTCGGGCCGCACACCTAATTATGCGGGTTGGGTAAGTCTCCCAATGAGAATTTTCTGCATATAGGGAGACCTCATGAAACCAAATCTCTTATCACTTAAGTCTATGTATTTTTATTGTTGCAAAGCATATAGATAATATTGCCAACAATAATTTTAAAAACAATAATGCTATTTGCCACCACATACAACCTGAAAATTTGAGGGGTGAGGTGGCATCTTATGTGTTTAAATAATAAATTTATAATTAAATACTGATTAGATATATCAATTTATTATTAGAAGATAAAAAAGAAAAACCCAATATCTCTTACTGAATTACTTTTTCAGTTCCTCCCATGGCCGGCAACACTTGTTTCAGGAAGAAAAAACAAAATCAAAATTTTTTCAATCTACATTCATCTTTTCCTTCCCTTGTCCAAAAATTTTCAAAGAATAAAGAAAGGAGATCGATTGTTGTTGTACAGGAAAAACCATTTATTTCTTGTTTTAGGAGTCCAGTCTCATAGATTTCCTTTCTATGGTCTTCCTCTCTTTGATTATTTCTTTTGTTCTCTCTTTTCCAAATTTCAAATATATTCATTGAGTTTGTAATAGAGGTAGACTGAAAACATCCATTAATTGATGATAAATAAATGAAGGTGATTGTAGAATATTGTGAGCATAAGAAGACAAAATATTTTAATTGATCAGATCAGATTTTGGAATTAAAATATCAGGTTTGAGTGCTTACTGTTGAGAAAATTTCAGTTGATTGGCTCATCTCTATAACAACCGGATCTCCTCCTTTCAATTTTAAAAATTTTAGATTAAGGAAAGAAAAAGGTTGTTTCTCCTTCATGTTAGGGTGAGTTTTTTTTTTTTTTTTCAGCAAGGGGAGGAAGAAAGAAAGTGCCGGAGGGAGGAACAATTGTGAAAGAGATATTAAGTTTTTCTTTTTTATCTTCTAATAATTAATTGATATATCTAATCAGCATTTAATTATAAATTTATTATTTAAACACATAGGATGCCATCTCAAACTGGATGAATTTGAAACAAATTATTAATACAGTTAGATCCGTGGTATACTCTGATAGGTACTGAAAAAAAAAAGATATCCAGTATAATTAATATATGATTCTTTTTTCGTTAATGAAGAGTTATGATCTTAATAAAAGTAATTACGGAAAAGTATTCAAATGGAACCCTTTTTATTAATTTGTTGTCTTGGTAAACGTTGTCACAGAATTTAATTCTTTGAGAAGATACTATTTCAGCCGCAAATCTATATATAAAGCGAAAAACCAGCAGTCCTTGTCCAAATTGTCTCGCAATCTTTTTTTTTTTTTTTTTTTCCTGTTTTCAGGTTCCTATTTGTCCTATCTTGGCCCGTCTCCTACCACCTGTACGCACCCCACGGAATTAGGATTTTGACCAACTTACACCACCGCACCGGCAATGGTTCTCAGCGAATATAAATACAAACACCAACCTCTGTGTTTCAACACCATAATAACCAGTCTTACGTTGTCAAAACTTGATCAGTATCTAGCTCGTTTCAGCAATGATGGATTCTACTTTTATAATGAGTGCCGCGGGTTTTACCGTTACAATGAGTAGCGGAGTAGAGGTGCTTGTCCCGTCAGGATATAAGTTTACTCCTACTGAAGCAGAAATCTTGTCTTATTATTTGAAGGGGAAGATCAATGGAGAAGAAATTCCCGACATAATCCCCACAGCTGATTTTTACTCTCACAGTCCTGGAGAGCTTTGCAAAGGTATAGTGTATATATTATTTTTGCAACTTTATATGCCCCATATAATTATTCGATTTAAATAACCTTATCATATATTATGGTTGCCAATGTATATACATGCAGATGAGGTACCGTATGGAAAAAGCAAGGAGTGGTTTTTCTTTACAACTTCCGCTGGAAACAATGATGTTATGATCAAGACCAGTACTGATGGCGGCTATTATGAAGTGAAAGGTGAAGGAGAGATTCATGACAAGGACCAATTACTTATTGGCTTTGTACGAAGATTGGTATTCTGTTGTCCTGATGGAACCAAAACTAACTGGGTTGTAGACGAGTTTAGGCTCCCTGAAGAAACATCAGCAGCTGATGATGGCAATGACCAAACATTCAAGGTTAGAGACAATATAAATTTTTAATTAGTACTGTTAATTATTTTGCTGGTTTTACTTTAGAGATGCATATAGATATATGCTGCTGCATATTTCAAAAAAGTTATATTGTTCTTGAATTAATTGGGATGTCTTGTTTGATATTCTTCCAGATATCAGCAGTTTGCAGGATTCGTAGCTTGGAGTCTGGTGATGACGAGTGGTCGGATTAATGTGAATGCCGCTGATCATATCAAAGAGCAAACTAAACCAACTTGGGTAGCTCTAAATTTTGTTTAACTTCAAACTTTTTTTTTTGATGAAATGTTTAACTTTAAACTTAGCTCATCGATATTAGTTGTATATATGAGAGTGGGGTTGTTCTATATGAGGACACAATTGCTTACTTTTTGACGATGTGTATAATATGTACAACAACTATTCCACACTGATCCATGAGCTATAAACAAACTGAGCTTAATGCTATTTGACGTCCAAATTTTTAGCCTTAATTTCCAGCCATTTGATGTTAATTTAGTTTTAGGTAAGACCATAATCATGTTGTACATAGAGCCGAGAAAAAACATATAATTATAAACTTCTCCAACGTTACGTGTTTACCTCCTCTCCCGTTGGAAAAGAAATATTAAACTTTAATATTAGATACATTAACGTCCAAAAAAATTGAATACATTGCACTGTATTTTTGTATAATAAATATATTCAAAATCGAACAGTACAGTAATTGTTTTTTAATAAAAATCAACTTTATTAATGTAGATTTGCTATAAAGTGTAAGATTATTAGCAATGTAAAATTTGCGGCTGGGTGGCCCGATTGGATCAACCTCCCCGCTTCGATCCGGGTTTAATATTGATTGTTAGTATTAACCGAGTTATTTCCGTCAAACTCAAATATCTCATTGAGCTCAAAAATAAAACTGTCTCCTTAAACTATAAAGTTTCTTCTTCATTAAAAAAAAAAAAAAAAACTCTAATTAAAATTTCTTTCTACCTTCCAGTAACAAGTGTATGCATTGAAGCATTAACTCTTATCCATTAATCAGCAAAACCACAATCGGTGGAACTGACACACGCAAATAATGAAAGAAAATTTGGAAGAATTAAAATTTGTTTATTATTTCTTTGTTCATTTGTTTTTATAATAATTGAGGTGTTCTTTTCATGCCACCTCTACGTAAAAAAATTTTGGTACTGGGCCCTGCGCAACCTGTAACCTGCAATTGCTATAATTAATTGTACAACTCCACAAGCTGACTAGGTTGAGGGATGTTCAGCAAAGTAAACGTAAAAATATTGACTTGTAATCGATCCAAATCCCTTCCACTACCGATACAGGTCTTATAATTTTAATATGCATTTCGTAAAGGAGATGCTTTCTAAAGCCATATAACTCGAATATACAAACTATTCTCATCAGGGTATACCATATTTGCCATCTTGATAAATTATTTCCTAGTGTAAGTTGTATATTTGTTTGGTTTCAATTTGATTTTCACTTTCACCACAACTAGAACAGATAAATTAGAGTTGCTTGTAGTCTTCGAATTTATAATTTGAATCTCATCAGAATATTAAGAAGAAGCTAAAATAGTATTAATTGCACAATTAGTTTTTAAAATTTGATTTTGATCATATGTTCTATGGTCTATTGGCGTCATTTTGATTTTGATCAAATACTAAGGTCATATATCAACCAACAGTGAATGAAATTGATATAAGACTTTTTCTATACCATATAAATTGTCTGCTGCCATCAAATACTTTCTTCTGTTGAAGTAGGGGAAGCTCAAGCTATCCTGTTCGGCATTACAACTGCCTCCTCTCTGGGTTTCATGGAGGTGGATGTTGAATCAGCTGCCTCAATGTTATTCAGGCGATTCATCAACCCCAAAGATTTGGATACCTATGTGGGACTAATACTTCTGGAACTCCCTGCTGCAATCCAGAATCTTCGGTCTATCACCTTCCAGCATGTGAAGCGTTCAGCTAACCGTGCTGCTCATGCTCTAGCACAGCGTGTCAAGGACTTCCCTTTATATATATGCTTACTTGATGATTTTCCCTCTTACATCCAGACTATTGCTCTTAATGATGTAACACTCTGTTTCAATCATCAATGAATTGCTCCAGTTCTAAAAAGAAAAAACATATGGTTCTGCTGCAAAAGTATATATGTGCTTGTATTGTATATAGTACGGCAAATACTCTTGCATAATAGATTCCGCCTAAGACACCGGAAAAGATGGACCTGACAAGAATACATTTGACTTTAACAGTATTCGGGAAGAACATCTTTAGTTGTTACCATGGCAGAAAACAATTTGCGGGGTCGTTAAGGTGACGGTTGCAACCTCCATAAATTGACAAATTCAGCAAATGGAAAGGAATTCTAATCCTTAAGTGGAGCATCCCGGAGTAAATGGATTAGTCACTGTTTCCTAGTTACGCTGGGAAGACAAAAAAAAAAAAAAGAATTACTTATTGGTTTGCATCCTCTTCAAAAATTGAAATATTCCTCCATGCCCATATCTTCCATCATCCAATGCTCCATTGCTCGGCAGCCCCACACCGCCACAATCACAAATTGCATGAAGGGATGTCTCAGTTTCAAATTTTACGACGCTTTGTTTTTTTTTTTTTTTTTAACATCAACGACGCCATTTTAACATAAAGATCTTGAGACGAGACATTGTGCATTATGGTATGGAAAATTTTATTTTTCTATAGAACCAGGAATTTTTGTTATGTACAAAAAAAATATTACTAGAGCAAGAAGAATACAATAGAAATGCGAAATAAGCCTCCGAAGGTATGTGAACGAGACCTTTTAGTCAGGAAACATGTCTCTCAAAAAAGTTTGTAAGGTAGATAAAGTATAAATTTGGTGGATTCCAATTTATAATACGAGGCCTAAAAATTGCACCAACTGATTAGTAGTATTTATCAAGCAAGGTGAATTATTTGGTGGTGCCCCTTAATGGGTATGTATTCATACGTACCCCCACATGTTGCTTGGCCATGTGGCATGATTTTTTTCCTCCTGGAAAATCAAAAAATATTTTTAACAAATATCTATTCATTTTGTCGCTAAGTTTTAAAGATTGTTAGATATACCATCCACCCTGCTCTAATGTTAGTTAGGTGAATGATTCGGTGCTGCCCCTTGATGGGTATGCACCGATACATACCCCACGTGTCACGTCCTGATAGAGCCACGTGACACTTTTTTTTTCCACCATGAAAAATCAGAAAAATATATTTAATAAATAATTATTATTTTTTATTAGATCTTTGTACTTCTTTAAAATTAAAAAGAAACCCCTAACTCATAACAGATAAATTGTTAACGAGACAAACGTTAACAAACTCTCTGTTAAGATTGAAGAAAAAAATTAAACACATAATTGACAGCTCTTATTCTTCCGAAATCCCTAATTCCTCAAATCGTGTTCCCTCTCCTCTCCTCCCTCTCCTCTCCTCGTCGTCAACCAACCACCGGCAAAGACATCATCGCCACCCACCTGCGACGGCTTACCGGACAGTGTCGGTGCTTCCTTCCCAACTGGTAAGACATCCCACTGCCTTACAAGGTTTGTTTGCCCATTGCCCACTCTACATCTACTTAGCATCAACAACCCTAAGGTTTATTCTCTTTCTTTTTTTCTGCCTTTGATCGAACTTTTTTTTTGTCGAATATCCATGGGCAACTACCTTAGAGCAGTTATGTTGTTCCATGGGCCCAGGCCCCTCAACAGCAGCAACTATATCCGCCCTCTCAGCACCAGCAAATATATCTATTATAATATTAATAACTACTGGGCATCCCAGCATAACTTTTTTTGTGCATAAGTGCTTTTATTAGATTAAATCAAAAAGTTGCAGGGGAACTTTGGCACCCGTGGCATCAGCCACGAGTTGCTACATACAAAAATTGGGAGGGGATATCATAGGCATGGAAGCCTTCCTCCATAGTAAGAGCTCTCTTAGCTAAGCTATCTGCTACAAATTAAGTTACATTCATGAAATACATGCTTGAAGAATACCGCCCATGATTGTTGGGTAATGTGTCTAATACAGTCCATGAGAGGAAGACGGTTGTGTTTCTTCCTGGAGATGAGGTCAAGGACTTTGGAATTATCAACCTCGACTTCAACAACGGTTAGGCCCAAGCTTGCAGCTATCGTCAGAACATCGTACGCAGCCCATAGCTCCGCCATGAATGGTCCACAATGATGAAGTCGGTGAGTAAAACCTTGGATCCTTCTTCCGTCCGAATTGCGAATAACACCCCCTGAACTGGAATGACCCATTGAGGGACAATAAGAAAATGCGCCAAACAGTACTCAAACCTGGGTCGCAAGCGTACTGATATATACAACTTACCGCTGGACTAGATTACATCTCGTATCATTTTATTACCATATTTGTAATTAAATGGATCTTAGGGGGGGCCTGGGCCCCTGCTTGCCCCCTGGATCTGCCACTGCTCCTTGGTTAGGCGGTAATAGTGGAGTTAGAAACGCCTAGTTTGGAGGCTTGGGAAGTCTCACTCCAGAATAAATACGCGTAATGGGCGATTTGATTGCCAAGTTTGGAAGAAACGTCGTCTGAGCCACCCGGATCGAAAACCGACATGTTTCTATCCTTCTAGATAAGCCAGGTTGCCATGCAAAAGATGATAGACCACGGCCATGCAAAGTTGCCGCCATAATCTGCCGAGAGAGATTATTGCCACCACATCAACTCCCGCAAAGAAAGAGTTACGCTAATTAGGATTAAGGAATTTGTCACCCATGCACCCATTCACCCATGCCAGCATAACTTTCAACTCTAGGTTGAGTCTTGTCATTTGTCAAACCATGTACTTGATCACACATTCTTGTTGATCATAGAAATGATGATGTTTTGTGTCAGCCAATCATTTCCAAGCAAATAACGGCAGTAGTGTGCTTAATTAATAGACATGCTATTGTCTCCTTTTCTTTTTAATTCGCACTGGTCGAGTTGATGAAATGAGTCTCAAAGTCTAAAACATTTTGTTTTATGACTACCTGAAGAATGACTGTGTATCCGTAATTCCATGACCCAAACAAATCCATATGTACAAGTATGCAACAGCGAGAAAAAGATGGAGTGAGTGAGCAGAAGGAACCTCTCCCACTTTACACCTCTGGGATTGATATTGAAGTATGGGTTAAGCACCTTTTACGTACCTCGAGGTTCTCATTTGTCCCGTTTGTGTACCTCTGAGTTTTTGTGTCCCCTTTATGTATACTGAGTTTCAATTTTTGTCCCTTTTGTGTACCTCGGGCGGCCCGGGTGATGACGTGGCCATCTGCCCGGGTCTGATTGACACGTGTCGCATTTCTATAGGAGCTACGTGGGAAAACGGTGGGACCCACCATTTTACCAAAATTTTTTATTTTTAAAATTAAGGAAATTATTTTTCTATTTTTTAATTCATATATCGGCTGGTTGACCCAATTTTCGTCCTGGCTCTACCAATTCCATTTCAATTAAAACTCATATGGAATAGATTTTTACTTTCCCCTTCCCACTTTCATAAGAAAAACGTCCATCACAGACAGCCAAATTGATTTTCTCATTAAAAAAAAAAAGAAAATAAAACACTCATCGTCACTCATAAACCTAAGCGCCTCCACCTCCTCCTCCTCCACCATCACCACCACATAACCACTCGTTTGAATTTGCCCCTATCTATTCTCAACCGTGTCAAAATCATCAACTCAGAACTAACAAATCTCAACACGCCACAAGAATTCGCCACCACATACAACCAAAATACCCATTGATTAGATCCAGTGCCAATAAATTAAAGTTATGGACACCACAATCGAAAACATCAAACCACCATCTGTACAAATGGACAGAGGGTATTAGGAAGAAAATAAACGAGAACGAAGAGGCTGTGGGCGACAGAGCATACCCACACAACGACCTAATTGTGGTGGTGTGAGGTGGCATGGTGGGTAGGTGGCAACTCGGTTAACAATAAAGGTGAGAGAAGAATTGAGAGAGGGTGGAGAAGGGAACTGATGGCTACGAGATAGGAGAGAAGAATAAGGAAAGAGTTGCTCTCATCGGTTGCCTATGAATAGGACATGGGGCAGCAATTTCAATTCGGCAAGTGTCAATTCTGGGGTTGTGGCGAGAAAATTGGAGAGCAGCAGCCTGATCTTCCATATCACTTGTCTGATGCGTTATTTTTTTTTATCTGATATCAGATTCACTAATTGAAGTTTGAATTGTATATCAGTCATGGTTTGGTGAGTTGTTTTGTAACTGCTTTCATTATCAATAAATATCTTATCGTTTCTATAAAAACAATGGTTTGGGGTAGGGCTGCAAATGAGCCGAGCCGTTCGCGAGCGGCTCGGGGCTCAGCTCGATAATAGCTCGTTCGAGCCTAGCTTGTTAAGGAAATAAGCCGAGCCTGAGCTTGCCTGTAAAAAACTCGAAACTAAATGAGTCAAGCCCGAGCTTGCTGAAACTCGACTCGTTAGCTCGTGAACTTAGCTCATTTAGGTTCTCGTTTAAAGGCTCGTGAGCTCGACTTGTTTAGACTCAATAACTAGCTTGTGAGGGATTCATAAGTTATATTTTTTTAGAAAATAAGCTTATAAATTACATTCAATTAGATTGAACCTTGGGATAAAATAACTTAATTAGGTAATAACCAACAAACTAAGACTACTACTTTGTTCAAAAACTTTAAATTTATTAATTAAGATGTAATAATTTTATATAATATAACAGTTTAGTTATATATAACTTAACTAGGTAATAACTATTAAACTAATAATTTTATATTTTATATAATATAATAGTTACTTGATAGAAGCGGCTAATTAAAAAATTTATTTTTTTACGATCTTAACTTGTAATTATTGGCTCGTTTTGTAGCTCAATAAGGCCTACTAAACGAGCCGAGCTTGAGACGAGCCTGAGCCTACCAAAATCGTAACGAGCCAAGCTTGAGCTTAATATCTAGGCTCGAGACGAACACGAGCCGAGCCTGAGCTTGATTAAATTTTCACGAGCCGAGCCTGAGCCATCAAAAGCTCAACTCGGCTCGGTTCATTTACAGCCCTAGTATGGGGGAATTGATTTCGGGTGGAGGCCCAACCAACCTCAAAGGGAATAGAGTATTATAGTGGCACAATGAGTTTTAATTTAAAATAGAATTGGGCGAACCAGAATAAAAATTGGGTCAACCAAATGATATATGAATAAAAACATAGAAAAATAATTTCCTTAATTTTAGAAATTGTGGTAAAATGGTGGGTCCCACCGTTTTTCCCACGTAGCTCCTATAGAAATGCAACACGTGTCAATTAGACCCGGGTAGATGGCCACGTCATCATCCAGGCTGCCCGAGGTACACAAAAGGGACAAAAATTGAAATTCGGGGTACATAAAGGGGACACAAAAACTCTGAGGTACACAAACGGGACAAATGAGAAACTTGAGGTACGTAAAAGGTGCTTAACCCATTGAAGTATTCTACTATTTCTTTATGGTGTGCCATAACTCCCTGTAGAAGCCATAATTAGGTTCAGTCTAGGGATGGCAACGGGGCGGGGATTGTGCGAGTAGAGCAATCTCCGCCCCATCCCCGCGATCCAAAACTCTCCCCATCCCCATCCCCATTCCCCGCGGCGGCGGGAATTTGGTCTCCATCCCCGGCCCCCGCATTCCGCGCGAATCCCTCGGGTCCCCACGACTCAAATTATATTCATTTTAAAATTATAATTTTTTCTATTTGGAAGCTTGAAATTTAGTTCTAAACTATTACAAAATACATATTAATGTTAGTGTCAATACAAAGTATATATTACTATCTAAGACTACATATTACGACTAAAAGATTCAAATCCAACCACCATAATAACGAAAAAAAAAACATTAAATTAAGTAAACTGAACTAAATTATAGTCTATATCATATTATATTTTTATCTTTTTTTAATTTTCTATTTGAACAAAATGACTAAAAATTCAAATTTAAAATATATATGAAGAGATGGAGTATTAACTAGAAGGGTAAAATCGTTATTTTATATTTTTTCGGATCCCCGCGGGCGGGTATTATAATCCCCATCCCCAAATTATTAGTCTCGAGTTGAAAATCCTCCCCATCCCCATCTCCGCGGGTCATTAATCGCCCCCATCCCCATCCCCACGGCGGGGATTCCCCGCGGATCCCCGCAGTCGTGGGGATTTTTGCCATCCCTAGTTCAGTCCCATCAAACAAGTTCAAGGAACAAATAAGCACGATTTTATCATAACCCCATCACATAACAAAAAAATTAGTTCTCCTAGCTAATATTTCATTTGTCCTACAGAAGAACGTTTTAAGTTCCTTGATATTGATTGCCTATCCATTTTTCGGTACCCAAAATAATTATTTTATTTCTTTTCTTTCCCTTTTCCCTGTCTTTGGAAAGGGTGTGATACGGTTGAACTAAACAAATCAGCACAAAGATGGAAACTCAGCTCCCGGAAACCACATTCATCAGACTATATTCTCCCGTTCCCAGCTACATGAAGCGAGTGTAAAGCTCCTTTCTACTCTTTTAGCATATGGAAAACTTAACCGCTTGTTTCTGTACTGCTAATTATGGATAAAGAGATAAAAAAAATTAACTCAGCTTATTATATTTCTCCAGAGCCAAAAAGAGAAAAAAAAAAGAGAAAAAGAGATACACAGAAGAAGGGAACATGTGCGGATGTCCCTGACGACACTCTACAAACGTACGTATCTTTCTTTGGTTTACTTTGTTCGTTTTGAACTGACGTTTCTAATATTTTTTTTAATAAGAACTCCACTTCGTTGTAAAAACTTCCCGTTTTCTCTCGTTTATCTAGGTCCACCTTAGTCTAGTCAAACTACGACAACGTTTACCACCAGTTTAATCAAAAGCTATCAAATAGCAGCGAATTCTGTCAAGGTAACAGTTCCATCTAAAGATATGCATAGAGATGGAATTCGGGTAACCATATCTGAAACGTAAGTCACCCTGAATACAAAGCACAGATACAAGATTAACTGAAGTACATAGCATCGTGTAATATTATATTTTTTATTTTTTATTTAAAATCTCTCCATCATCAAACAACTCTATTATTGCTGTTGCTATCGTCTGAAAATTTGTTTTTTTACCTGCTGTTGTTTTAGTATTGAGATACAACTGTAATCGTATTAGTAACAGAAAATTCAAACTGAAACATCAAGTGCCAACAATAAAATTGAGACTGAAATCAAAGGAATCTACCAGAATAAGTAACTGAAATCTAGTTAAATAATCATAAACAAGGGATTGTGTGAAGTTAATTCTTAAAATGAGTAAAACTCTAAAGCCCCACTTGCTGAGGTATAATAAGTGCAAGCAACTTGGAAATCAAAAGACAAACCCCAAAAGCCACTCTCCGTGTAAAACCCAAGACTACCCGTATATATCTCATCAAGCGTGACCAAATTTTAACTAAAATTAATAAAAAGATAAATAAAATAGACAATTTTGGTGGAATCATATAAAATATTTAAAACAAGGGATAACTACGTGTTATCTCATCAAGACGTGCCTGTTTCTTTTTCTTTTCTTTTCTTTTTTGATGCTAGTAAACCCAGGACTTGGTTGATGCAGCAGCATACGCACTTTGGTAGCCCAGCCTGAAAGATTGATTTTTCAGAGGTTGAAAACATGGGATTTTGAAGGTGTAAAAATTATTAACCAGGCCACTCCTCCGAAATTTCTGAGGAAGACCAACTTTCCACGAATGCATATATTGGCCGACTGTGTACGTGTACTTTTTTTTTTTTTTTATAAGAACGATGATGATTATTGCATAGTAAAGCATATAAATACAATCAGGTCATAGTCATTAAAGTAATGACGGCACCTGAAACAACTAAAACCAAGGGAGTACAATTAAAAAAAAAAAAAAAACTTTCATAAGCAAGCTGAGGTTTATAAACCGGCGCCTTCCACGCTAGTATGCATTCAGATAAAACAATCAGGGCTGATAATTAGTAAGGAAAGCTTGGCTGTGTTGCTTCGAATCAGTGTTGATCTTACTGCTAACCCATTGTTCATAGTCATCCACACAAAACATTCAACCTTGTAGGGAGTATGACCAATCCAAACCCATGGTTTACCACTTCTTGGATTCAAGCAAGATATTGCATATTCATAACCAACCTTGACAATATATTTTACCCTCTGTTCCTTCACACCAACTCCAAGTATTAGAATTACCCAGACCAAACACCGTATCAACCAAACTTCTTTTGATCTACTCAACCTCCACATGCTCCCACGAATATAGGTTCCTTCTCCAATTAAAACTCCACACCTGCTGACCATCTACAACACGTAACACATCCCTTACCAGAGTCAGTTTGTTATTAGCTATCGCATATAACCTCAGATACACTTGTTTCAAAACTCCCTCGGAGATCCGACCAAGAAGTTCCTCCCATAAGCAAAATGCCTTCCTCCATTGTGCTAGGACCATGAACACCACAAACGCCCAGATTTATATCACCCATCATCTTCCCTTCCACTAAAATCCTTTTACTGCCTACAGCTCGCCTAGAGGCATTGAAAAAATTAGACTCCCACAACGAAACAAGACCTTCAGAACTTCCAATAGCATCTACACTCAGAAAGTCAGAAGGATCTCCTCCCCAAAGACGATTAAACTCACTGTAATTCTACCCACAGCATTTTGTCTCATATAAGAGAACCATCCTTGCANCACCGTATCAACCAAACTTCTTTTGATCTACTCAACCTCCACATGCTCCCACGAATATAGGTTCCTTCTCCAATTAAAACTCCACACCTGCTGACCATCTACAACACGTAACACATCCCTTACCAGAGTCAGTTTGTTATTAGCTATCGCATATAACCTCAGATACACTTGTTTCAAAACTCCCTCGGAGATCCGACCAAGAAGTTCCTCCCATAAGCAAAATGCCTTCCTCCATTGTGCTAGGACCATGAACACCACAAACGCCCAGATTTATATCACCCATCATCTTCCCTTCCACTAAAATCCTTTTACTGCCTACAGCTCGCCTAGAGGCATTGAAAAAATTAGACTCCCACAACGAAACAAGACCTTCAGAACTTCCAATAGCATCTACACTCAGAAAGTCAGAAGGATCTCCTCCCCAAAGACGATTAAACTCACTGTAATTCTACCCACAGCATTTTGTCTCATATAAGAGAACCATCCTTGCAGTCACCTTACCCATTAACTCTTTAACGCTCCTACGTTTTTGGTCGAACCCAGCCCTCTAATATTCCACGAAATTAGACTTAGCGTAGCTAAACAAAAGAGACACGACTACTGACCTGCATCAAACGACTAGGTTACAAATCATCCCTCATCTCCACCCAATCAGCCCCTTCTTTCTCGATCAACCCCTCGAACTCCTTTGCAAGCACCTCTGGATCACCCACAACCCGAAGCCCCAATCTTGTGCCTACCTCCATAGTCCCGGCCGCTTCTATAGATTTGAAACAGAAGGTTGAGTCCACTGCAGCCGAAACCCGGGCATTCACAGCTCTTATATCGCCATCTTGAGTGGAGCTTTCCCCCGATCTAATCGATCTTACTTGGCCTCCAGGAATAATCTTTTTCATTTTCTTGAATTTGCTATAACGGGGATCGCTTTTTGGAGTCAGCCTTCTCCATAAGAAGCCGAAATTGTTTTCTCAGCTTTTTTTTTAAAAATAACTCCACTGAATCCTCATTGTCTGATCCCGATTTATCCTCCAAATTCAAATTCGACATCGTTTCGGAACGGGCAAAAATCGATTCCTTCACCGAATTAATCTGATGAGGCCCATCAGCCGGATCCTCCTCAAAAGCCAGACAAGGCTTACCCTGAACAGTCTGTGGGCCATCCTGACTCGAACATCATGGCCCCTTCCTTCCAGAAATCTACGCCCCCCCGACCCATCATCATCCTCGAATATCCCCCAGGCGGCGTATCATCTTCATTAAATGTCGGCACACCCACATCATTCGCCACGACAAACTTTCCCTTTTCAAGATACCTAATGATATCAATGATACCGGGTTAAATACATTCTCCCTACCTCAAGTTTGTTTTCAAAACAAATCAGTACCCCAACTAAAAAAACCCGTATTTTAACCCCCTAAGTTTGTTATTTCAAACTTTCAATACCTCCTATTGAACAAATGCAAGGTTTAACCCGTTTATAAATGGAAGGTCTTGATGGTCACACGTGAGCTCATCAAAACCGTTCAAAATAAATTTTAATTAAAAAAAAAAAAGAAACACTTACGCCTCCCTCCCTCCCCTCCCTTCCCCCTCACTAGCCTCCCCCTCCACCACCACCGTTGCGGCCAAGACAGGTAGCGACCTGTTGCTTTATTTTTTTTTTTGTTTTAAATCTTCATCTTGTCAAGTAGGTAGTCCGATTTATTGGGTTATAGCGGTTTTGTTAGATGGGTGTTTGTTTGGATGTTTTTAGGGGAAGGTGTTGTGATGGTTGTTATTGTTTTGGTGGCTGAGAGAGGCGGTGGAGAGATGGTGGTCAGCTTGGGGTTTTGTGGAGGAGGGGGGCCCAAGGGGCATGGTTGTGGGGGTGGTATTTTGTTATCCCTTTCAATCTATGCACGAGATGATGATATCTCTTATGCACTGATGAAACGATCAATAGTACTTAACAACTTTGGTAAACAGTGGACCAGATTAGCTTTGTTTTTGGAATTTCAAGTTTGTTGTATATCAAACACTCAATTTTGCAGCAACTGAATTGTAAGAGAGGAAGGTGGCGGCGGCGGCGGTGGCGGTGGAGGAGCAGGCCGGGGGGTGGGTGAGCGAGCGATGTTCAATGTTTGCTTTTCTTAAAAAAATTAATTTAGAATTTGTTTTAATGGTTTTGATTAATCCACGCCTCATCATCAATACCCTCAATTTAAAAATAGGTTGAACCCCAGATTGGTTGAACTTGAGGTATTAAAATCTTCAAAGAATAAGGTTTGAGTAGTAAAATACCAGTTTTTTTAGATGAGGTATCAATTTATTTTGAAAACAAAATTGAGGTAGGTAAAATGTTTTTAACCCAATGATACCAAAAGGATCACCCGACTCCTGGGGTTCCTCCCCACCAGCCCCAATGTGACTTTTGGAATCAGACAGGACTAGACCATGCCGACCGTTGCCTGAACCGCCACTCATTCAACGACCTCTAATCGTCACCATTCAAAACAACCACCGGAGGCTGAGCTTCCACCACAGTAATGTCATAAACTTTTTGACCGATCTTCACCTTAAAAAAACACGAGATAAAGGTGATTTATATGTAGTCAAAATCAAAACCCTTGCCATCTCCACATTTTTGCTCGTCTCGAAGCTATTGATTAATTTGACAAAACTGCCAAAACGCACCGCTATCTTATTGAAGAAAGACTCACACCACGCTTCTGGGGGTACACCATAAATATGCAACCAGCACTCTCGGTGAGAAGCACCGTCCCCTTCCTCCCATATCTTCAAAAGATCAAAATATTCATTACACCATGCATCTTTGTGTTTCAAGCAGGATTCCATGGCAGCCCTTGATTCAAAGGCTAGCAAGACGTACAGACCGCCAAGCCTTTTCACCAGTATTGGGACGTTAAAAACCTCACTAAATCCGATAGAAATCGCATCATAAGAGATGCCCTCCTTTAACACTACAAACGCACAAGCTCCAAGCCTATTGATGCTTCTCTCCGATGGTATAAACTTAAATGACACCAACGGATTTTCCTGACTATCTTCCCCCGTAAGCACCTTTCTACTCACCATCTGAGCATATGAGCAATCAGCCATAACCTTCGCTTCAATCTTCATCCGGCCATCCGGACTCTTGACTTTTCTCAAACCATCTTCCTGACCGCCACCCTCCTTGCGTTTTGCCACCTTGGCAATCATCATCCCGTTGATGTTCCTAGACCTGTTTACTTTTCCTACCATCACCTCAGCCTTACCATGGAATTCAAATCGCACGAAGCAAAAACGAACCCCATTCAAGTTGAACTTCCCTGGAATATACACGTCTAGGACGGTTCCTAACCTCGACATTTCCTTATAGACATCAATGGCTCCCCAGTCAGTTAGGATGTTTTCCACGAATATGCTCACTGCACGTCTATCCTCTAACGCCCTTTGAATCTGAACTCTCGGCCATCTTGAGAAGAAGGATGGTTTAGGGATGAATTTTCCTTTGCTCCGATGATCATCATTTCTGCTGCTACTCAAATTCTCACTCACCATGCTCGCACCGCTCGCTCTAGCTTTATTAATTGTGATTATACGTACACACCATTTTTCTTTGGTTGAATCTGCAGCTACCAAAGACGAGATTCTTCTTTGTCTGCCCAAATGAGTTCTTCAACTAATTAACGCTGATTCATCTTGTTCAAATGTTGGTGGATATTTGTCTCATGTCTCCACTTTAATTAGTCCTTCATGATGGTGGAGCTTAGTTGGAATTAGAAGGGGGAGGGGGGGGGGGGGGGGGGGTGGGCAAAATAAAAGAAAAAGGGGGGTTGGAATTAAGGTTCGAATCCAAGTTGATATGAACATAACATCACCATTTTACCACCAAACCAAGCCTTGCTTTGTAAATCTATTGTTACACAATATGTTCATATCCGAAGTCTAGGGGGGCCATGGCCACCCCCGGGCTGCCGCCACTCCTCTCTGTCTTGGCGAGGATGCATGCAAGTTCGACAACTAGTCAAGACTCACTGTAACTTATGACCTAACTTATACTGTGTACGTGTACTGTACATATACATATATGATATGTCTAGGGTTTTTGGGTTTTTCGGACCCATGTTTAATGGCAGGGGCGGATATAGGGGGGAGCAAGCAAGTGTCACGGGCACAGGGTGGCGCAGCGGAAGAACACCCCAATGCCCGTGCGGCTCTAGGTCGAAACGATGCCTAGATAAGCCTTAAGCAAACAAAATAATAAAACACAGGGATATGGGAGAAATCTCCGTAGTATATTATTGCTCAAAGAATACAATAACACCTTCTACAGCCCAACGCCTCCCCTCTTATGCTATTTATACTAGCACTTGAGTACTCTCCGAGAAATCCTAAGAAAACCCAATCCTTCTCAAACTAAGTTTCTTATCCCCCACTCCTATTCCTTATGGACAAGGATTAGTCAAGTCTAAGCCCACAATGATACAAGTCTATTACATAATTAAGTGACTAATTCAATTACATAACAAACTCCTCACCAACAATCCATGTTGCACATGAATTTGGCTCACACTAGGACTTTGCGTGCCTAAAAATCCCAATGTATGACATTCTCCACCACCTATTCAGGTAATGCCCTCATTGCCTTCCGTAGATAGGAAGCCATTTGCCTTCCAAATCGATTCAGCTTGTTCTCGTGCATCCATCTTGCTTCAGGTTGGTCCCTCCACTTGACTAGATACTCGAGTACTACTTAGTCCTCCGTACAACGAACAATCCGGTGTGCCTTTACCCACATGCGCAATGGTTGCCTATCCGTAGGAATTTCTTCTTCCTTTGGTATCGCCTCTACCACTGCCTCGTTTGGTTTTGCCACACTAGCTTGCCCCGTTTCCAAAGCCATCTTTGCCGCTGATATTGCTCTCAAGGTAGATTCTCGCATGGTGCTCAAGATGCAGCATGACTGCACACCATCGAGTACAATCTTACTCTCTTTGCAAAAGATCAACGCTTCCCTTTTATCCAAGAACTCCATGTTGAGTACCATAGGATAATCATCAAGCTCCACCACAGTAAACTCTAGCCGTCCACACCAATCACCAATGCGAACCTTGACATCATATGCTATCCCCATAGTAGGTTGTGCCTCCAAGTTCACCGTCTTCATGGTAGTTGTGCCACTCTATTGACTTGTATACCGAATCCCCAATTCTCTGGCCATCTTGGCTTGTAGAAAATTGTGAGTCGCACCTGTGTCAACCAAAGCATCCAACTCTGTACCTCTGACTTGAACTCGAACGAACATCCGTCCCTTCTTGTCTGGTTTAGCTACCGCATCCATCTCATCGAGTCTTTCCATTGGTTCCATTCTGACCCCGTCTCCATGCTTGTTCTGAGCTTGCTCCTCTGCTTCGATGTGTTTCACTGCCGCAACAAGCCTATGCTTCTTCGGACAATCGCGAACACTGTGTCATCCCTTGCACAGAAAACATTCCCACGGTTGTTTATCATCACTTTTGCCTCCTCTCCCTGATTTGGCGTCACCTGACTTTGTTGATGATGTATAACCCTCGAACTTAGCCTTCTCTCCACCACCTTTAGAATCGCCATCCTGGTGATTAGAGCTCTTCGGCTTGTCTCCCTTGTAATCTGCTAAGGATTCCACCACTCGAATAGCATCGACCAAGGTCTCAACCTCGCGTCTATCGACCTCCATCTGTGCCCAATCTTGCAAGCCTCCAACGAACATATCAAACGCTTCAGACTCTGGCATGCGTGGAATTTCAAACTTCAGCTCTTGAAACTCCTTCACATACTTCCGAATACTATCCCCCTGTTTAAGGTTGCGCATTTTCCTTCTCGCCTCCCTATCAGCATACTTGGCATAGAACTGTGCTTTCAGTTCCGTCACGAACCCGTCCCATGAAAGTCTCTTCCTTTCTGCCTCCAAGGTCTCTAGTCTTTGTTTCCACCAAAGTACAGCAGCATCCTTGAAGTACCTAGAAGCAATTTGCACTTTCTGGTCCTCATTAGTAATCCTCATATCTGCAAAGTATTGATTCACTCTAAACAAAAAATTGTCAAGATCCTTAGCCACTCGCGTTCCATGATAGGTATTTGGCTTAGGTATGTCTGTTAGAACTCATGCCACCTTGTTTCATTTCAGGGTTTTGATAATGACAAACCTTGGCTCAATTGATGACATCCTTGAAGCAAAAAGAAATCAAGCAAAGATCAAGAGCTCAAACAATGTGATCAATTTGAAGCTACAAGCAAGAAGAGAAAGATGAGTTAGGAACTCAAAATGTACAAGGGCAATGTCAAGCAAAAAGAAGTGAAGTCAAGAACAACTTG
>JAKUCV010006706.1:217983-240666 GCA_028386065.3 Turnera subulata | reverse complement strand
AAATATTGGCAGTAGCTCTAAAACATCGATGTTGGATTATAAAACATCGATGTTCTTGTGACCGTTGGTCAAAACATCGATGTTGTCATTGAAACATCGATGTTGTGATTTCTTCAAGGTTTTCCAAAATTTGGCAGAAGCGGAAAAACATCGATGTTCTATTGGCAACATCGATGTTTTGACAATTGTCATTCAAGTTGAATTTTGGCAGTAGCCATAAAACATCGATGTTTGATTTGTAAACATCGATGTTCTTGCATCACCCTTTTTATCATGTTTTTGCGAAGCATAAAAACATCGATGTTGCTCAGCCAAACATCGATGTTCTACTAGCCGTTGGAGCAATAATTTAAAATTGCTGGCTAAACATCGATGTTTAGGGTGAAAACATCGATGTTGTAGCCGTTGAGCAGACAACTTTTCAGCACCCACTAGGTTTTGTTTAAGATTGTTTTTGGGTGGATTTAAAACGGCTCTATAACTTTTCAGAGCTATAAATTGAGCATTTTTAGCTCTGTTTTAAAGTGAATCAACTCTCAACATTCAAGCATTCATCTCATACATTCAAATCAATTTCTATTGAGCCAATATCCTATTGAGGATTTGAGAGTTGCCCTTTTAGAGCTTAAATTTTGTAACTCATATCTACTCTTTGAGAGAGTTCTTTGTTTGAGTGATTGAATTGTATATTCATACACCTTAAGGGAGGTTAGTTCCCTTGTAGATACTCATAGGAAGAGTGATTTTCTTTCCTTGAGAGAAGTCTTGAAGTGAGGTATCTTCAAGCAAGAGTGCTGAGGTTCATGTGACTTGAACTCTCAGGTTTAGGATTCTTGTGACTAGAATTCCTAGGTTGTAACGGTTTGTTAAGCACTCGTAAGCTTAACACTAAATAGTGAAATCTTCAAGTGAGACTTGAAGGGCTGGATTAGCCACACTAGTAGAGTGTGTGTGAACCAGGATAAATCGGTTGTGTCCTTCAATCTTTTAATTCCGCATTTGATTCCTGCCTATTTTGTTTTAATTCGATTATCGCTATTCACCCCCCTCTAGCGAAGGGCTGTTGTCCTAACAATGTCAATTCTCGGTAGTGCGTGTGCAGATGTACCTCCCTCTCCACTTGCAAGTATCCTCCTACACAGAGTCAATTTTTCCTCCATATGCTTCTTCCCAGCCTTCAGTTCTCTCAACTTTGGCCTTGCACACCAAGTTGTTTCAACTGCTCATCAATTTGTTCTTGCAATTCAGCGATTGCCCCCTTGAACGATGCTTGTAGCTTGTCGAACTCCTCCTTAAGAGTTTGAGTACCTTCATTCACTTCGATGTGAAGAACTGTGAGCTCTTGCCTCAGCGCCTGAACTTCATCCGTTCTACCTTCAGCACTAGCTTCAAATTCGTCAACTCTCTCCTCGAGCCCATTCAACCGTCCTTGAATCTTTTCAAAGCGTTGTGAAAGGATCGGGACAGCAGCTTCCACAGTTTGATTTTTCGTCTTTCCTGGACCCCTACTCTTGGATCGGCCCCTATCAACCTTTTTCTTCGGGTCAGCAGCCTTCTGTTCATCCTTCTTCGGATCAGACGTCTCTTGAGTAGTAGTCCCACTCGTCTCTTGTGGAATCTCTCCAAGAGGCGGCTTCTCTTTAGTCATCCTCGACCAAAGACAGTATTATTCACGCAAAAATCCTCCTGCAACAACCACAAAATCGACCAACACAAATAAACAAAAACACCTTTTATTTATTTTACGTCGACCTTTGGCAGCTGTGCAACCAAACCAACCAGCCCTTCAGCACCCGTTAGCGCGCCCAACAAGCTGATTAGCACACCCAGAAACACGTTAGCATGCCTAGCACCCATTAGCACGCCTAGACCGTACCCGCGAACGAATTGGCGCGCCCAGATTGCACCAACGAACCGATTGGCGCACCAACCAGAAGCACACCAACTCGCACCAACAGCGAACCAACGGCACCAACAGCAACAGCAAGCTCCGCTACCACTTGTCACGGGCACAGGGTGGCGCAGCGAAAGAACACCCCAATGCCCGTGCGGCTCTAGGTCGAAACGATGCCTGGATAAGCCTTAAGTAAACAAAATAATAAAACACAGGGATATGGGAGAAATCTCCGTAGTGTATTATTGCTAAAAGAATACAATAACACCTCCTACAGCCCAACGCCTCCCCTCTCATGCTATTTATACTAGCACTTGAGTACTCTCCAAGAAATCCTAAGAAAACCCAATCCTTCTCAAACTAGGTTTCTTATCCTCCACTCATATTCCTTATGGACAAGGATTAATCAAGTCCAAACCCACAGTGATACAAGTCTATTACATAATTAAGTGACTAATTCAATTACATAACAAACTCCTCACCAACAATCCATGTTGCATACGAATTTGGCTCACACTAAGACTTTGCGTGCCTAAAAATCCCAATCCGTGACACAAGGGCCCTGGCCCTCCCTAGGATTCCATCATATCCATATGGTAATAAAATGAACCAAAATTGTACTCCCTCTTTTTCACAATATAAGATCTTTAAGGTTTTTGCACAACCCTTAAGAAAAACATTAAATATATCTAATCTCATTAAATTTTAGTGTTTAAATTACCAACCTACCCTAAATTTCAAATGTACCAAGATTGAAATGCAACTTGTATTGGTTAATTAAATAAGGGCTAACATGGAAAAAATTAATTAATGCTTCTCAAAAATTATATTTGGCTGACTTACTGTCAATTCGAGTTTCTCCAAAGTTGGGCACGCATTTATAATCCTCAAAATTAAGGACAAACCCACGTCAACTATATGCTTGGATACGAAAAGTTTTAGTAGCTTGATACTGTCGAAAGTTCCTATGCGTTGTCGTTGTCGGGCTACCGCGTCATCAACCTGAATAGAAGAGAAAAGAAAATTAGAAAAGGCAGGCTGTATATCGAAAGTGTTTTCTTGCTAAAGATTTTAGCATTAGTAAAATCCGAATGCCGTTGGTTCTTACCTGGCCAAATGGAATGAAGAGTATTGGATCAATAAGGTGAGGCTTACCCGAACAGAGAGATAATGCATGAGATACATCAATAAGTAAAGCTCTTCAAGCTTCAAGCAATTGGTGAAAACAGCTTCCATTGACACTTGGTCCAAATAGACATCTTCCAATCGCAAAGTCTTCAAATTACTAAACCCCTCACCGACCTCATCAGCTTGGGGTACTCTTAGGATGCAGCTTTGCAAGCTCAGATGCTTCAAGGCTGACCCTGTAGATCGAGTAAAAAGCCAGTGTAATTATAGTTTTGATTTACTATAATTACATTACATCAATAAAGACTGGTTTTTGAATCGTGCTTGGCAATTGTATCTCACGCCAAAGACCAAATTAATTAGTGCTTCCAGCATAAATTAAATACCACAAATTCCATTATATGATGTACATATTTGGATTACAACAAAAAGATACTACTCCAAAGCACACTTGGATGTTATGATTGGAATGATTGCAGACCTCTAGTTTGTCCAGTCTACTCGTATATATCCCCATCAAGCATATAATATTAGTGACCATAATTCAATTAATATTAATAAAAATATAAATAAAAATAGACAACTTCAGTGGAATAATATAAAATATTTAAAACAGCAGGGATAGCTTTTTTTGAAATTAACAATAGGGATAGCTACGCGTATATTTTTTTGTGCTCTCAAATTCGCTAACTTGCATATTTGATCCAAATCCAATTAAGAGAACTACCGGGAAGGCTTGAACTTCAGGAGTGGACCATTTTCTAGGGTTGTCAAACCAACTATGCCCCGGGCATGGTATTTTTTTTTATGGAAAACGATTAAATTTATTAAAAGAAAAGTATTGAGATACAAGTAGAGGGGGAGTTAACTATAGCAGTATAATGCATCAGAGGGCACACTCAAAACCACTCATGAAACACAAAAAAGGAGTGTAAAGAGGACAACACGTCTATGACAACAGCAAAATGTTAAGCAAGATTCAGGAAAATTTCGTCGAGCACCCTGCCAAGACCTGAGGGGTTCAGCGTTTGAAATCACGAGTGAAGCACTGTAAGGGAAATCGGGGTGCATGGCCTTTTACCCAGGTAGTTGCATGAACCAAAATGGAATCAACGAGGCGGACAGGATCCAAAGCTTTGCCATTGAAAATTCGTCTGTTGCAACTCGAGCCAAATAGCCCATAGAGATGCAAAGGCAATAGATACCCAAATCGATCTGCTGGGGGAAAAGGGGGAGAGGAAGGCCCATTGTAGTAGAAAGTCATTAATGGAGGAAGGAGGGCACCATATTACGCCCCACCACCTGCAAATACGGGACCAAACCCGCCATGAAAAGGGGCAGAGTAGAAGAAGATGATCCCTTGATTCCAAATGAGAAGAGCATAGTGGACAAAGAGAGTTTGCAGGTGTCACAATTCCACGCCGTCGTAGGACATCTCTGGTGGGAATGCCATTATGGAGGGCAAGCCAGAGCCAACACTCAATTTTGAAAGGAGAGATAGATAACCAAGGCAAAGTGGTAGAACGTACCAGACCCAAATGACTGTAAATCAAAGCTCTTCCTTGCTTAACAGAGTAATCATCTGAATTATCATTACACCAAACTCTTCTGTCCATAGATTCTGGATGTATTCGAGTATGCGTGATGTGAGAAGTCAGCCTTCCAAAATCTTCTTGTTCCCAGGCCCGCAGCGGTCTTCTCCAAAGGACGGGGGCACCTTAGATGATCATCCGGTCCTGAAAGTTGAAGAAATTCAGCCACAGAAGCCTACTGGAGCAGCGATATTGAATATAGTCTTGGGAACAAATCTTTAAGCAGACCACATCCAGTCCAATCATCCTTCCAAAAACTTGCCACAGCACCATTACCAACCGAGATGTAAGAACCATCAAGCAAAGCAACGCCGGATTGACTGAGGGAGGTGGCAGAATGTAATATATCCTTCCAAGTTGAAGAAGCATTAGAGAGGTCAAAAATAAGAGTGTTGAACCGTGGACCTTGCATTTTGTGCTGATAAGGGAGCGCCAATCATTTTCACCACCATGTATGAAATTCCACAGCCGTTTGAATAGAAGACCCTGGTTCATAATTGGCAGATCTACAATACCCATCCCTCCATAATCTTTGGGTATGGAAATCTTACGCCATGCCACTAAGCAGGCCTTTCTACCGGGCATGGTATGTACGTGCACTGTATGTGCGCTCTGCTCAGGTCCAGCCCCCGTTTCGCTCTGTGAAAATCTTTCCTTATGACCCCCATATATGATATATGCACGCAAATAAATTGTCAATTGTAATAAAAAAAAAAGAAGAAAAGAGATGAAAAATTCAAGAGACTTATAAGGTATTTTTTAGAAAATTTTGGTACATTATCATAAGCAACGTGAAGGTGCATACAAGGGGAATAGATCATAAGAAATATCTATCACAGAAGTAACAATTCAACAGCAGCATTTACGGGCATATAATTTTGTAGCTTTTTACGGGTAGCCTCCAGCTAAGATTCCTTTCTGGGTGGTGCATCATTATGTGCTTCTTAATAAGATTTATCTTATAGTTGTGTATTGCTTGCCTATCCAACAGGCTGACATTTGTCAATTAGGAATGGATCAACGGGAGGTAAATGTAGTTGCCAGAGAATACTATGATGACATATTAGCATAAAAAAAAAAAGAATACTGTGATGACATAAAGAGGAAAAACAAGCCAATCACTTTAACTCATTGTATGTCACCCTTTCATCTCCTTCAAACTTTTATTACAAATTTGTTTTTTGTTTGTATTTTTGACCTACACTGATGGAGGGTTTCTTTGAATGCAGACATGCTCCGTGGTTTACAGCAAGGACAAGAAAAGATGTCTAAAAGTGATCCATTGTCTGCTATCTTCATGGAAGATGAAGAGGTACTTTTCAATTTTGTACAAGGAATATCAAAATGTGAAGACCTCCGTCTTTGCACAGGTTTACAGTTGGATTTGATAATAGTGCTATATATATGTTAAGAGTCTGGTGCAGGGCACATTCATGATTTTGTTTTGGAACAAGTTCATTTGTTTTTGTATCAACCTTTTTTTTTTTTCATTCTCTGTTCATTGTACTTGTGAACAATTGTGTATCTTTTGGTCTCTGTTTGCATCCTTGTGTAGGTACAGGTTCCAGGTGTTGGTGATGATAATGTTCACATATTCCTCCCTGGCTGTTGGAACCAAAATAAGTCAGATTTCTTTCTTGTGGGTACCCCAAATATTTTTGTGAGATCCACATCATGATGTCCAACACCATGAGGCAATTGCCGTCAAAATGATATGGTGCACTCAATTTTTTTTTTAATTTTTGTCAAGAGTGAACTTGAATTATGTATTTAATGCATATGACCTTTTCTATATTTAATAAAATTTCAGTTTTAATTATTTTTTTATGTTTTTGGTATTATTTTAAATCGTCAGCTATATTTCTAATTGCTCTTTCTAAAATACAAGTTTTATTATTTTTTTTAAATATAATGAAACATTGTGGAGGTTTATATAACCCAAAAAAAATAATGCAAAAAGCGGGGGTTTTAACCCCCCAAAATATAAAACCCCCACATGGCGCGCTCCTTTTTTGTAGTGCCAGCTCCTGGTATGCACCATTGTGGATCATTGACACACATGATCTCGAAGCAAGCACCACATGCCTCTCCATTGTTGAAGAGTGCTGTGCTTAGTGCAGCTGTTTCAAGCCCGTATCCTTGCTGGAATAAATCGGCATACCCACAAGCTCCCTCTGCGCCCAAAAACAAAAACAATAATAATAATTAACATATATAACTCGCGTATAAAAAAGAAAGAATGTAGTAAAATTTATTAAGTAATTGTGCAAGCATGCGTCTATTTAGACTTACGCATTGTGCCTGCTCCATGTATGTCACCATCCCACTGGGTTTGATATTGGATGACATTGGTGGCCTGATGAGGGAAGGTGTTATTTTGAGTGTCAACCATTACCATGTAACCTGAACAGGGAGGCTCATCGGCTTGCAAGATACAGCCATGGTATTGATTCCTTTTGTGTATGGCTTGAAGAGCCACCTGACTTTATGTCGTAGCTTAACTGGTATGTATGTGTGTGATCTGTAACTATCTTCCTCTGCTTTTGTTGGAATGGAAATCATATCGCTTTATTTCAAAAAAAAAAATGTTGCTCTTGCATCAACCCATTCATCTTTTAGTGTTGCACTAGAGGTGACTCTGTTAGGAATTCTGCCTGTGCACATAATAGCCATTGATGTAATGCATAACAAAAAAAATAAGCTTAGCCATGACTAAGAATATAAAAGATATATTCGTGCACTCACTAAAACTTGGAATGAAAAATAGTATAACTTGTGTTCCATATATACAGTCAAATATCGAAGAGTAAATAAGGAAAGATTTCTATTTGAATTATTAATTTATATGTTCACATGGATAAATACATAGATGTGTACATTAATAAGCCAAAATTTTAGGAAAATATTAAGATATAACTTCTATGTACGTAATGAAACGCCCCGACCCGTATTTACCGTACACAGTAAACACGTGCCGGAACTGTGACAACCCAACCAAAATCAAGCCCAGCATACAATGTGTACAACAGAAACTCGGGCCCAACAGCCCAAAATAGGAAACATCATAAATAACAAAACCGGCCCAATGGCCCAATAATAGTAAAGACAATGCACAACGGAAGACTTAATAACTCACAAACACTGTATGCGACACAGATGCAAACTATGGATCCGAGCCCTGTCCAAGGGATAACGCCGCAGCCTGTCTGGAATGCACCAAACCTGTACAACAAATAACTCATCCTACGGGATGAAAGCCCGCAGGTGAGGGGTGAGTCCGAAGTGCTCACCGACGAAGGAAAGACCATCACTATGCATACTAAAATTACTCAAGGTCAAATAGTAAAACCAAAAGACTAGACCCAAAATCGGTCCAAATCCGAAAAGACTCAAATAAAATCCAATTTCCAATTTTATCTTCCCGGGCCCCGTCACGGATAAGCTAGGGTCGTACCAGGTTATCAACCTGTTCCTGGTGCCAGATCAAAAAGAACCCGGGATCAACATCCCAATAACAATCTCAGGGATCAACATCCCAATCAAACCGGCATCAACATGCCCATCGCAAGTAACCCAGATCATGGCCACCACAAAACAGTCTCAAACCATCCGGTCGTACCACTACTTACCACGCGACAATTATAATACCGTCATTAAAATCAAATCGTAGGGATCGACATCCCTAACCAAAATACCGGGATAGACTTCCCATCCAAAATACCAAGGATCGACATCCTTTCACAATTTATTAATTAATCCATTATACTTATTCCAAAAGACACAGAAAATCAACACGGGGATAAACATCCCAAAAACCAACATGGGATAAACATCCCGACCACAATCACAACAAATGTGACAAACAACAGTGCAACAATCAACAAACATGGTAACCGAGTAATACAGGCACATATTGAAGGAAATCCATCAACACCTTGGCCGATTACTCAACTCCGGAAATAATGACCGGTCCGACGCCGGCTCCTCGGGAAACTACCCGATACCCGAACCTATACAACACAAAACAATATATACACATAAATGCACATAATCGGTATACTATGATGCCTCTACTGCGAAATATACCCATCTCGATTCTTATCTTTTATTATTAACTTTTACCGAAAATATTATACCGTACGTATATCCGAATATAATTTCGGTACCATACTTAATTAAAACTCTTTTCAAAAATATTTTCAAAAATTAATTATAATTTCCAAAATAGTAATCATCATAATTTTCCAAAAAAATAATAACCTATTTATAATTTTTAGAAAATATATAGTATTTATCTTTTCTAAATATATATAGTAATAATATTTTCCAACACAAAATATAATTAACTTTAATTTCCAAAATACATATTTATATACATATACCACAATCATAATTTTCCAAACGAAATAATATGAAGCGCCCCGACCCGTATTTACCGTAACACAGTAAACACGTGCCTAAACTATTCATATAGATAGAACAGACAGTACATCGTGCAAGTATAATACATCAGCAAACTATACAACTGTCACCCACACCCGGGGACCGTTATTCAATCCAAACACAGTGCTCAACAGCAGCAGCAGATAGTATCAGTAATATAAGCATCATAGGAAAACAGCAACACAGCATCATACAGTAGCGGAATTATAATACAGCATCATATGCAATAGAACAGCAGCGGAAGACTTTATGCACATGCAGCGGAGGTATGGATCCGGAGTCAGGTGGAGAAGAAAGCAGCAGCCATCGTACGTCGTACTTGAACTACGAAACAACTTAACCTACAGGATGAAACCCCGCAGGCGAGGGGTGAGTCCGAAGTGCTCACCGACGAAGGATAAACAGTGATATGCAAGCAACCGTAATACTTAAAAGCAATCACAGACAAGCAATAACATATCTCAACAAACTGAGCCAAGACCAAAAGAATATTTATTATTATTACCAATTTTATCTTCCGGGCCCCGTCACTGGACAAGCTAGGGTCGTACCTGGTTATCAATTAATTCCGGATGCTAGGTCAAGAACCAATCCACATCTCAAAACCTGGATATTTGGTATATCCAAACCACTGGGTATTCGGTATACCCCAACCTCAGGCAACATGCCAACCGGATATTCGGTATATCCGAACCACTGGGTATTTGGTATACCCTAACCACAGGCAATAAGCCAAACGGATATTCGGTATATCCGAACCACTGGGTATTTGGTATACCCTAACCACAGGCAATAAGCCAAACAAACCAAGTAACCGACCATAGCATCCCAAAATTAATTTTCAAACCATCGGGTCGTACCACTACTTTCCACATGACAATTATATCAACATCTCAAATCAGTTCCAATTTCATATTCCAATTTCTTTTTCTCAATTTCCACAGTCAATAGTTCAACATCAATCTCAGCATATTATCCACAGAATCAATATCACAGCCCAATGGCAACAATAATATCCACAGCAGTCAATCAGCCAACAATCAACAATTCAGCAGTTCAATCGAACAATAAAGCACACAAAATATTACAGGCAACATAACAAGGGTTATCCATCCTCACCTTAGCCGATTACTCAATTATGGAATTGTCCAGCAAATTCCAAGTCCGGTTCCTCAGCAAATTGCTCGTTTTCAACTCCTATATCAATCAAATAATATGCACACATAAGATGGTATGCAAATGCCATGCTAATACTGTGTACCGAAAAATAAATAAAAACTCGGCTCGGTTAATTCTCCATTATCATCATCATTCACCATTACCTCAAGTGCCAATATACCATTCTATATTTACTCCTATACCCGGATATTATTCCGGTATTTTATTACCTTGATAATACCCTTTCCAAAATTATTCCATAAGTATGTACTTTCCAAAATATTATTTCTACAAATTATTATTTTTCTTTCCATATGTTATATACCATATAATATTTTTTCCAAAATTAATTTTCCTCTTCATTATTTTTTTTCCAGATTTAATTCTCTCTTTTTCTCTCTTTTTTTTTAATTAAATCGGGTTGGGCCTTACTATACAGCCCATGCCCAAATTCAGCCCAAACCCAAGATCAGGCCCAGGTCCAAGCCCAGACCAAAGCAGGCCCAAGCCACGTCCGGCCCAGGACCCGCGCGGCCCAAAGGCTCAGACCCAGGTCACGACCCGACCACGAAACGGGTCAAGTCCTCACGCAACCGGGTCGAGACCTCACGGACGGGCTGCAGCTCACCTCGGTAGTGACGCGACAGCGGCGGCATGACGAACGGCGACGAACGGCAGTGCAGCGAGCGAGGAGAACGCGACCCAGAACGGCAACCCGAGCGTGTCCGGAGCGAGGAGGAGATGGCTTCCGCGTCGGCTGTCACGGATCGAGAGAGGCGGCTCGACGGCTGCTCGTCGGGTTCGTCTTCACTGGGCGACGCCGGCGGCTCCTAAGGACGGCGACGGTGCAGCGAAGGCAGGAGGAGGAAGGAGAAGAAGAGGCGGTTGGAGGCGGCGGCGAGGTGGCTCGGGGCGGTGGAAGAAAAGAAAAGAAAAAAAAGATGGGGAGGTGGCTTTTGCAAAACGACAACGTTTTGCTGGGTGTGTGTGTGTTTGTTTGTTTTTTTCTTTTTTTTTCTGGTAGGTTTATGGGTGAATGAATTTGCAGGTAATGGTTTTACAGGGGAAGAAGGAAAGTAGCAGGTGATGGTGGCGATGCAGCAGAAGAATAATAGTATTATAGGAAGCAAAATCACTGGTATATCACAAGTATGATAGGTAGTTCACAGGCTGAATAGGAAAAAGGCGGCTGAATAATTGAACTTCAATTATGCAGTTACTATGCTGCATGTGAAGTATGACCCACCTGGACCAGAAGATATCCGGTATACCCACTTATCTTATTTCTGGTCCGTTAACTCGAGGATGAACCCGACTTTTCCGAAGATTCCTGGACCCGGAAAAATTTCAACTTTGGTCCGTAAAATCCGCAGAAAAATCCCGAACGTGGGACAAGGCTCGGTTTCGGAATCCAAGGCTCGATTTACCATAATTTAATTACCCAAGATTAAAACCAATGGTAAATTATTGTAATTTAACTTAAACAGTCCCGGTAAAAATGAAATTTTTACCTGGGCTATTACATAATATACATATTAAATTTCCAGAAATTAATTTCAAGGTATATATATATATTTCTAAATATTATTAGTTTTTCTCCAAAACATAACTTAATTACTTATCAAAGTAAATATATTTATATTTTAATAAAAATACCAGAGTTAAATTGGCAATAATTTTTTCAAAATAAATATATAATTTTTTCCCAAAATTATATACCAGATCATTAATAAATAAATATATACATAAATTGTTTTGTTTTTTTAAAAAAAATTAACGGACTGGGCCATGAATAGTGTCGGCCCAAACCAAGGCAGCAGGCTCGAACACAGGCCCACGCCCAGACCCGGCCCAACACTACACAGCCCAACCCAGCTACAAAACCCAACCCAGGAAGAGGACCCGACCTGACGAAACGGGTCGAACACGGGTCGCGGGTCTCACCTCGGGTTGTAGCAGCTGGCGACGACGGCGGCGGCACGACGCAGTGCGAGGAAGGTGTCGCAAGGCGCGGCGTGAGGCGGCGACTCCAAGGGCGGTGCAACCTCGGCGCGGTGGCTGAGCAGGAGAGCAGGGACCGAGATCCGCGGGGAAACCGGCGGGTCAACGCTTCCTGCGCGCGCGTCCGGCGGCGGAATCAGTCGGGGTCAGCGGTGGTCGAAAGGCGACGTTGTGGTGAGCTCCATGGCGGCGGTGGTGAGGCGAGAAAACGGCCGGAGCTCCTCGACGTGCACAGTAACCCGACGGACTCGGGTGGCGACACTGTTACTCCTCTTTTTTTTTCTTTTTCTTTCTTTTCCTATTTCCTTTTTTTTCTTTCTATTTTCTTCTTCTTTTTTCTATTTTTCAATTTTTCCCCTCTTTTTTTTCTTTCTTTTTTTTTCTATCTTCCCTCTCTGTTTCTATTTTTTTTCTATTTTTCTCTCTTTTTCTTATTTCTCTTCTTTTCTTTTTCTTTTTCCTTTTTCCTTTTTTTTTCTTTTTTTTCCTCTCTTTTCCTTTTTCTCTCTTTTTTTCCTTTTCTCTCTCTTTTTTTTCTCTTCTCTTCTTCCTCTCCTTCCTCCTCTGCTTCTTCTTTTATAATGATAGATTACTATTACTCATGTGATTCCTCTCATAATGCAGCTTGTCTGCATTATAGAGCGAGTCCGATCCGAACCAGAAAATAACTGATACCCCCTTAGTTATTTTTCGGTGTGATTTTCCGAGAAATTCCGAAACCCGAAAAATACCAACTTAGGTCCGAAAAATCCACGGAAAAATCACGAGCGCGGGAAAACTCTCGGTTTTGAAAAACGACGCTCGATTTACCTTGAATTAATTACCCAAGAATAATTCAACAGTAAATCACGGTAAAAAGACTTTTACAGTCCCGGTAAAAATCAAAAATTTTACCCGGGCTGTTACAGGTAATGCTGAATATACAATTAAAAGCCATATTGAATATAGTACCTAATGCAGGAATATATAATTAGCACATAGCTAATCCAAGGAAATATCTATAGAAATTACTGACTTATGTAGAAATATAAGATAAATTGCATTCCCTTGTATAAAAATTGCACATGGAAATAATGGGCTTATTTGTATGTGCCAGAAATATACAATTAGTACATATATCTAGCCCAAAAAAATATTCATAGAAGTTACTGACTTATTTGGAAATATAAAATAAATTATATTTCCTTGTATAAAAATTGCAGATATATAGTAATAAGCCTATCTTTTTTATTTGAATAATAAGCTTATCTTTGTGTACCTATTGCAGGAATATACAACTAGCACATATCTAGCCGAAGGAAATATTTATAGAAGTTACAGACTCATGTGGAAACATAAAATAAATTATATTTCCTTGTATAAAAATTGCACTAGTAATAATAAGCTTATTTTCTGTATACCTACTGTAGGAATATACAATTAGCACATATCTAGCCCAAGGAAATATTTATAGAAGTTACTAACTTATGTGGAAATATAAAATAAATTATATTTCCTTGTATAAAATTATATACAGTAATAATAAGCCAACTATAGTAATAATTGGTACAGACAGAGAGCAGGACCAACCACTAACTCTCCCCCAGCGCCTAAAAATAATAATTGGTACAGACAGAGAGCAGACCCCAAGCACACTCTCCCCCAGCACCATAAATCAGACTACCATCTGGCTGTTCCAACATTTAACTGTGACTCACTAGAAGTCTAAGTGTATTCAATTTTATTATTTCCTTTCTCTCGACTAGTTACTACATCTCTATCATCTAACCACTATCTCATTATCCCGAGCAGGCTCGCAGCCTCTCCGCTCGTCTGGATAATAATCAATACCATACTGTCATCACATAATAGTACCCCCGGTACTCAACTCACACAATTCTACAGTCAACAACTACAATAGTCTTACTTATAACCACAATCCCAATATCATCAATTATATCAACAGCAACAATATTTTCAACAACATCAACGGCAGCAATTATCAACATAATTCATCACACAACAAACCATACACAGCCACAAAGTATCATACCAGCATCATTGGTCACAGTAAACAAACAACAACTTGATATCACGGGATGTAAATAAATATTTACTCAACCTCACCTTAGCCGATTACTCAACTCCGGAAACTATGACCGGTACGACGCCGGCTCCTCGGGAAACTGCCCGATAACCAAAAACCTATACAACAAAACCATATATTTACATAAATGCACATCAGAGTATGTCATGATGCCAATACTACGAAATATCTCATCCCGGTTCATATTCGTTATTATTTCCATTTACCGAAAATATTTATCCAAACGTATATCCGAATACTACTTCGGTACCATACTTTAATTAAAACCCTTTTTCAAAATAATTTTCATAAAATAACTATAATCTTCCAAAATAATAATCATCATAATTTTCCAGAAAAATAATAACCTATTTATAATTTTTAGGAAATATTTATTAAGTATTTATCTTTTTCCGTTTATATGTATTATAATAAAGGTTGTATTATTAATGATATTAAAAAGACTTGTAATATTGTATACATATATATTTCCAGAATATTTCCATAAAATTATTATACTTTCGAAAATATAATTTTCAAGTATTATTATCTTTAGAAAACTCCATTTCCAGAAAGTATAATCATATGAACTTATTTTCTGAAAATAAATACGAGTTTATAAATACACATATATATTTCTAAATACTTTTCCAAACAATTATTAATCAACATATTTATTTATATTTTTTTTAGAAATATATCTATATATATTTTCCAAGATTAATAACATATACATACTGTATTCCAGTGAAATAATAATATATAATTATAATTTCCAGAAATATTTTCAAGGCATATTTATATTTTTCCAACTAATCATAATAATAATTTACAAACAAAACACAATTATCTTAATTAAAGAATCAAAGTGTATATATATATATATATATTCTAAATCTCAACCCAGAATATTTCATGTAATTTCCAAAATAATATTTTCTATTTTTTTCCAGAAATTAATTAACAGAAATAACTATATAAACAGATATATATATATATATATATAATTAAAAAAAATAAATAAACCAACCCAACCCGTCAACCCAGGCGCGACCCGCCTGTCAAACGGGTCGGACGCGGCCTTACTGTAACAGCCCGAGTAAAATTTTGGGTTTTTACCGGACTGTAGAAGTCTAATTACCGTGATTTACTGTTGAATTAATCTTGGGTAATTAATTCAAGGTAAATCGGGAGTCGTTTTTCGAAACCGAGGGTTTTCCCGCGCTCGTGATTTTCCCGCGGATTTTTCGAACCTAAGTTTGTATTTTTCGGGTTCCGGAATTTTTCGGAAAATCACACCGGAAAAATAAATACGGGGTATCGATTAATTTCTGGTCCGGTTTGGACACGCCTGCATTATTGAGGCAATAATGCAGGCGGCGCCTTATTTTATTTTATTTTCTCTGCCTGTGACACCCGTGATTACCTGCACCCAGTTCACCCTCACCTTCATCTTCATTCACCTGCCTGTAACCCACTGCCCAGTGCCTCATATTCCTCTCCTCTGCAAAACACCATAACGCAGTCCGTTTTCTTTTCTTGCAACTCACAAGACCAAGCCAAAAAAAATAGCAACCAACACACCCCAGCCCACCTCCAACGTCGTCGTTTTGGAAACCCAACACCCCTACACCTTCACCGCCTTCTTCCTCCTCTCACCCGTGAACACAACACCCACCCGAGACCACCCTTCACCGGCCACCATCATCAATCGCATCGACCACCACAACCAGAACCTCCACCTCTCCTTCCCCTCCTCCTTCCTTTCTCTTCTTCCTGCCTCGCCGTCGTGCCGGCCCTTGCTGCATCGTCACCGCCAAGCCAAGCCGCAGCAAGACGGGTCTGACCTTGCCGCTGCTGAAAACCCACCACCACCTCGCGCCGCACTCGCCTTCCTCCACGATAGCCGCCGGCCTCGCACCAGTCAGCCTCGACCTGCAACGAACGCCGGAGAGGAGCCACCAACACCGGCGAGCCTATCTCTTCCGTGCCGCCCCCGTCCTTCCCCCGTCGCGACGAAGCCGGCGAGTCCACCTGCAGACGGCCACGAACCGCCGCACCTGCAGCCTCGCGCCGTCGCTTCCTTGTCGTGCAGTGCCGTTGTTCGACTTCCTCCTCACGTCGCTCAGTCGCTCGCAGCCACTCTCGCCCCGCACCGGCCAGCCTTGTTGCGTCGTTGGCGAGCTGCAACCCGGTGAGTAGGATGGGTTAAGTTTGAATTAGCCCCGAGCAGGCCTTGGTTTTGGGCTTGTATCCTGGGTTGTTGGGCTGATCATTAAATGGCTGTGGGATAAAGCCTTGGGTTGGGCTGAAATATGGAACTTGGGTATTATTGTTTGGACTTAGCAATTAATGTGGGCTAACTTATTTCAGTTAACGGAAAATAATAACAGAAGAGGGACAAAAACAAAGATTAAAAATTATATATATAGGTATACATTACTTACGTATATAATCCGGGAGTATTAAATAAATATGTTAGAAAAACTATTATGTGGTAAATAGTTTTATCAAATATTTTGGAAATATATATATACATATAAATTCTTGGAAATTTAAGTGACTATGTTTTGTTGTGAAAAATTAATGCCATGTTTAATTGGGGAAGATATATATTAAGAAAATATTTTTCCTGGAATATTACATAATTATGTTATTATTTTTGGGAAAGTATATATATATGTGTAATTATTTTCTTTTAGGAAATTATATTATGGTAAATAATTTTTATGAAAATATTTTGTGGAACACATATATATGATATAATTTCTAGGGAAATTTTATTGTTACTATTTTGGAAGACAAAGTATAATTACTCTTAAAATATATTTAAAGGAGAGTTTTAATTAAAGTATAGTACCGAAATTATATTCGGAAATACGTATGGTTAAATATATTCGATAAACGAAGATAATAATAACGGATAAGAACCGGGATGAGTAATTTCGTAGTTTGGGCATCATAGTACCGATTATGTGCATTTATGTGAGTGTATATTGATTTTGATGTATAGGTTTGGATATCGGGCAGTTTCCCGAGGAGCCGGCGTCGGACCGGTCATAGTTTCCGGAGTTGAGTAATCGGCCAAGGTGAGGATGGATTTCCTTCAATATGTGCCTTATTACTCGGTTATTGTGTTTGGTGTTGTTGCATTGTTGGATGCTGTGCTTTTGTTGTGTTTTGGCTCGGGATGTCTATCCCGGTGCTTGTTTGGTATTTGGGATGTTTATCCCCGTGTGTTTTTCTGTGTCTTTTGGTTCAAATCATAATAATGGATTAATAATGAATTGTGATGAGGATGTCGATCCTCGGTATTTTGGTTAGGGATGTCGATCCCTGTGACTTGGTTTTTAATGACGGTAATATAATTGTCACGTGGTAAGTAGAGGTACGACCGGATGGTTAGAGACTGTTTGTGGTGGCCATGATCTGGGTTACTTGATAAGCATGTCTATGCTTGGGATGTCTATCCCGGTTTGTTATTTTTGGGATGTCTATCCCTGGGTTCTTTTTGATCTGGCACCAGGAACAGGTTGATAACCTGGTACGACCCTAGCTTATCCGTGACGGGGCCCGGAAAGATAAAATTGGATAATTGGATTTTGTTGAGTCTTTTGGTCGGTTTTTGATTGTTTTTGGCCTTGAGTAACTTTAGTGTCCATATTGATGGTCTTTCCATTGTCGTGAGCACTTCGGACTCACCCCTCACCTGCGGGCTTTCATCCCGTAGGATGAGTTCTCTTTTGGTACAGGTTGATGCATTCCAGACAGGCTGTGACGTTTCCCTTGGACAGGCTCGGATCCATAGTTTGCATGTGTCGCATACAGTGTTAGTGAGTTATTTAAGTCTTCCGCTGTGCAATGTTTTCGCTATTATTGGGCCATTGGGCCGGATTTGTTACTTACGTTGTTTTATTATTTTGGGCCGTTGGGCCGAGTTATTGTTGTATACACTGTATGCCGGGTCTTATTTTGGTTGGGTCGTCACAGTTCCGGCACGTGTTTACTGTGTATGGTAAATACGGGTCGGGGCGTTTCACTTACCTCACGGGTCGAAGCAGCGCGACGGCGAGAACGAGGCGGCGAGCGCGATGGAGCAGCAGGCGCGAGGTCGGCGTGAGGCGGCGACCCCAAGGACGGTGGAAGAACGGCGCGACGTCGCCGGCAGCGGGTGCAGAAGCGAAGGAGGCAGGATCCACGGGTTCTCCTCCGGGTCATCGGCGCGTCAGGGAGCTGCAGGCGGCGGAACGCGACGGCGACAGCAGGGCTGAGGTCGCGCCGGCCCTCTGAGCTCGATGGTGGCGGTGGTGGCACGCGACGCGGCGCAGATCGACGGCGTGTGCACAGTGCAGAGGGGTGGTGGCACTGTTCACTCCGGGTTTCTGTTTTCTTTTCTTTTTTTTTTCCTCTCTATTTTTTTTTCTTTTCTCTCATTTTCTTTCCTATTTTTCTAATTTTTTATTTTCTTTTCTTTTTATTCTGATTGGCTTTTTTTCCATTTTCTCTATTTTTTTCTAATTTTCTGATTTATTTTCTTTTCTTTTTTTCTTTTTCTTTTTTTTCTTTTTCTCTCTTTTTTTTCTCTCTTTTTCTTTTTCCTCTTCTTTTCTTTTTCTCTCTTTTTTTTTTCTTCCTCTCTTCCTCACCTTCTCCGGCTGCCTTCCTCCTTAAATAATAGAAAAATTACTATTTGGCATGTGAATATCAATAATACGATTCGTCTCCATTACGGGCGAATCCGATCCGGACCAGAAAATAACCGATACCTCCTTAGTTATTTTCCGGTGTGATTTTCCGAGAAATTCCGAAACCCGAAAAATACCAACTTAGTTCCGAAAAATTCACGGGAAAATCACGAGCGCGGAAAAACCCTTGGTTTCGAAAAACGACTCCCGATTTACCTTGAATTAATTACCCAAGATTAATTCAACAGTAAATCATGGTAAATAGACTTTTACAGTCTGGTAAAAATCCAAAATTTTTACCCGGGCTGTTACAATGCATCTTACCAAACTATTGATAATCTACCCATTAATAATAGCTAATCAAAAGTTTCTTTCCACAAAGTCCAAAGCTCACTTTCTACAAAAATTCATATATTTTGAACCTAAGTAGGATAAACTAATGACTGTAAAAGGAAAAGCCGACTGACTTTGAATTATTTTTACATACCTAGCGAAGAATCAATTAGCTTTCGATTTTCGAATAGGGTACGAATTGAGGAGAGGAATCGATTGCATTTGCGGGTTTCGCTGTAAGGGTTTCAACTAGGGTATGGATTCAACGGTTTCGCCTTTGACTACTGTATCGATTTAGTGAGGAATCGAATTCAGCCTACCTAGGGTTCTGGAGATTTGAGGGAGAGTTTGTAGAATGAAATTGAAAATGTGGGAAGCAAACACTTAGCTTCTGAAATCGAAATGCCCCCTTTGCTTTGCTTTCATTATGAAACGGCACAGTATGGTTAGATGTTTTTAAAAGAAGAAAAATGAAATGGGTTGGCGGGTTCTCTGTTGCATTACCAGGCGGACTTTCGGGTAACGGGGTGGATTTCGGGTCGGTATGGTACTGTACCAAGGCGGGCGGACTATGGGGCCCACTAATCCAACGTGCCAAAGCCACGTCATCAAAATGGTGTAGTCTCAACTTGAAACGACGTCATTTGGGTGCGGCTTAGAGAGCCCAAACTCGGGCAGCCCGCCACGTCAGCAGTTGCCTGACTAAGGGACTATGACTGGCCTGCCCACTTAAAGTCAGGGTACATGACCGGCAAAACAAAAAGTCAAGGCACCAAATTAGCCAAAACATTAAAGATCGGGTACTGTAAAACCCAAAAATCCAAAAATGACGGAATAAAAAAATATAATTCTAGCTCACTTATACATACAAAACAATGATGTGAAGTTTTTTATGTTATGGCCAGAAATAATTGTCTAAAAATTCCTTCATCATGGACAGGGGTGGATTTACGGAGGGGGGAGGGCGCAACCGGGGGCCATGCCCAACCCCCTTCCCCCTAACATTTTCTTATCTTTGGGCCAATGTTTTACAACATTTTCTGTTGGGCCAATTTTTTCAAAATTGTTTCATTGCCCCCAACTTAGAGGGCTGGCTCTGCCCCTAATCATGGAGGTCCAACTTGAGCACAACCTTCTCCAAGTAAAAAATAAAAAATAAAAAAACATAAACTTTAGAAACAAAAAAAACTAACAAAGCCTGATCAAGTCTCTGATGCCAAAAAAAGCCATTTTGAAAAGGCAGAGCAAGAACAAAACAGAGCATACAACAAACAATCAGTTATGATATGTTGTCATAAGAGCAAGGCAAAAAGAACACGCAATTCCCAAGAGTACAGAGTCACTCTCCCACCCAGACTTTCCAAAAAAAATTTAAAACCCAATCGAAATATTTCCTTCATAGCTATACTAAATTAGGTTTTCAAAACATTTAGGTGTCAAAATTTTTATTTTTAGAAATCACATCCTTTAACATTACAGTTGTTGATTGTTGGGAAGACTACAAAACATTCCCGAGTAAAAGAAAGCATGACACAAGAATTTAACGTGGTTTGGCCTTAATCTTGACTACGTCCATGAACTTCAAATCTTCCACTAATATGAAAATATCAATACAATCCTTCCAAGAAATAAAACACCCACAAACTACTTCAATATCCTCCCGGAAATCAAACCTACGATTTCTACGCCCGCAGCACACTACTACTATTTTTTCCTTGTTTGCCGCACCTCTCAAACCTGATACATATTGCTTTCTACATTACTTTAGGTCGGCAAAAAAATTGCACTGCAAGCTAAGTCTAATTTTCTTTCGTTGGGCCAAGTGTGATTAAGCCCAAACCCAACATTGATAGCCCAAAAACCGATAGCATACATTCACTCTCCCACCCAAAACTTTCCCAAAAAAAAATTCTAAATTTTGAAAAGCCAAACCGAAAATTTGGGACGCCAACCAAGAGAGGATTTGTTTTAATCACATAAGCCTCGTTAAAATTTGGTTTAATTATGCAAATGGATTCATGCTAAGCTTTTCCCTCCATTCAAGTAAATATGGGCCTTCTGCTTAGAGATGGTTGCAAGCCCGTGTTATATTAAGCCCGTTAGAATTTGGATGTGATCTGGTCCCACCGAAGGCAAACCTGATAATAATTGAAAGGCAAAATTTGAATTTGCACACCTTAACTTTAGCTTAAAACCACTTTGGCAACTTAACTTTTCCTTATAATAAATTAGTAACTTAACTTTCTAAAAATATCAAATCAGTGCCTCCTTATAGTTCTGGTACCTTATTTGTATTAGTAAACAACTTTTTTGGTCCCTAAACTTTGTTGAATTCATTAATGTTATCCCTTATTTTTGAATTTTAATTTTTGTATCCCTATATGTTGTCAAAATTGAGTGATGTTTTTTTTTAAAAAATAAAAAATTACTTTGTTGTGTGAATTAAAACACTTTAGGTGAGCTTCTAGTAATTACTTTAAAAACTATGTCACCTAAAGTAGTTTAAATTATAATCTATTAATTTCTGGCTTTTGAGTTAGTTTGGAGAGATTAGATTTGGTTGAGAAAAAAATTGATTTCATTTACAATTTTGTAAACTTTTCATGCTCTAGTACCTTTCAAAACCTTAAATTATTGGATTGAAACTATCATTTTTTATTTACTTCTTCACAATATATTGGACTGATATTAAAATAAAAATTCATTGTTTGTAAGAAAAATATAGTAGAATTACTAAAGATTTCAAAACGCAGCTGAAAATTTGTAATAAAAAAATAACAAGATATCAAACTATTGTCTTTATATTTCTATGTGTTGATCATGAATAATTTTTTTATTTTTTTGAAAAAAATACATCACTTAATTTCGACAAAATATAAGGATACAAAAATTAAAATTCAAAGATAAGGGATAACATTAATGAATTCAACAAAGTTTAAGGATCAAAAAAGTTATTTACTGATAGAAATAAGGTACCAGAACTATAAGGAGTCACTGATTTAATACTTTTAGAAAGTTAAGTTACTAATTTATTACAAGAAAAAGTTAAGTTGCCAAAGTGATTTTAAGCTAAAGTTAAGATATACAAATTGAAATTTTGCCTAATTGAAATATAGGTTTTTTTAGATTTGAAATATTGAAACGCCCCGACCCGTATTTACCATACACAGTAAACACGAGCCGGAACTGTGACAACCCAACCCAACATGACCCAGCATACAGTGTATACAACAAATATCCGGGCTCAACAGCCCATAATAAAAACAACAATAAAATCTCAACACGGCCCAATGGCCCAACAATAACAAAAATAGTGCACAGCGGAAGACTTAATATAACTCACTAACACTGTATGCGACACATGCAAACTATGGATCCAAGCCC